>JAMXBB010000003.1:13063158-13136362 GCA_024138015.1 Lumnitzera littorea | reverse complement strand
TTAGCCTATACATCATCGATATATGTACTGGGGGTGTTGGGGAAAAGGAGGGAAAGTAAAAGAAAGAGAGAGAAAGGGTGCTAAAGTGGCGCCATATCAGCTACGTGATTCAATAACATTGTGCCACATATCTTTGACGAGACACACGATTGATTACGTAGCAGGAGTTGACATGTCGTATACTACATGTCTTGACACGTAGCACAACATATGTCCCAAAGTGCTAACGTAGCACCATGGTGCTACGATATTTGTGGCCAATTGAAGCAGTGCCATGTGTCCACATTAGACACGTGGCTCGATGCTATCCTGACATGTGGATGTGTGTTCTATGGAGAAAAATAAAAGGCATTTTGTACCTTTGGTGAGATTCGAACCTATGATCTCTAAGTTACATATAATGGGAAGTCAAAGTATAGAATTGTTAGACTATTAGCCTATACATTATCGATATATGTAATCAAATTGCATATATAGACTAGATTGACTTAGCCTAAATTAAAATCTAAGCCCAAGCCTAATATTTCCTTTGTTATTTTTATTATTTAAGGCAAAAAAAAAAAAAATGCTAAAGCCATTAAAATTTCCTATTTTTATTTAAAACTATCTTTATTATTATTTTTATTTATTTATTATTTTTAATTTTCTATTTTTTTATATTTTCTCTAAACTTTTCCAAATTTTCTACTTTTGTGATTTTTTCTAAATTTTATATATTTTTTATTTTTATGCTTTTTCTTAAATTTTCTTTTTATATATATATTTTTTCTATTTTTTTGTGTTTTTTTCTTAAATTATGACCCTTTACTTTATTTTAAAAATTTTTAAATTATAAGAGGATAAAAATTGAGTGTCTACAATTACTCCTTTTTATGGTAAAGTTTGAGTGGAATTTTGTCACAAAGACAAAAGGGACAAAAGAGATACTATTTTTGCCTTGGTAATGAGTTTGCCCTAAGAAGTGCTATAACGAACTAGCTATCATATGCTTGATCTACTAGGGATTTGGTGAATTGTGAAAGGTGAAAGATAGAGAAGATGCTTTAAGAGCTAGCTGAGATATAAAAGATATTGAAAGAGGATAGTGCCCTTGTGAGTAGGCAAGAACCTTATAAAGAAATTGAAAAACTAGTTATGCCCCTATGAGCTGACTAATCTAGGCGAATTTGCTAAAGCACTCCTTGAGCTAGTTAAGACCCTAAATGAGAAATTGAAGCTTGGTCATGCCCCTGTAAGTTGACTAACCTAAGCAAAATGGGTAATGCACTCCTTGAGCTGGCCAAGACCTTAAATGAGAACTTGGTTGTACTCCTTTGAGCTAACTAACCAAGGTGAATAGATGAAACGCTCCTTGAGGTGACTAAGACCCTAAATGAGAAATTAAAGCCCGATGTGCCTTTATGAGTTGACTGATTAAGTGAATAGGCGAAGCACTCATTAAACTATCTAAGACCCTAGAGATAACTTAGTTGTGCTCCTCTAAACTAACTAACCTAGGTGAAAGCATTTATAAAGGACTAGTAACCTCAAAACTGGAATCAATTTAGAAAACTTGGAAGTGCTCCTCTAAGATGACTAACCTAGGTAGGAGCCTTTCTAAAGGATTAGCAACCCTAAATTGGAATCGATTTAAGAAAACTTAGAAGTAGTCTACTAAGCTGACTAACCTAAGTAGATGGGCAAAACACTCTTTGAGCTGGCTAAGACTCTAAATGAGAACATGGTTATGCTCCACTAAGCCAACTAACCTAGGTAGGAGCATCTTTGGTGGACTAGCAATCCTAAATTAGAGTTGATTTGAGAAAAACTTAGAAATGCTCTTCTGAGCTGAATATTCTAGGTGAATGGGCGAAGCGCTCCTTGAGCTAGCTAAGACCCTAAATTGAAAGTTAGTTGTACTCCTTTGAGTTAACCAATTTAGGCAAGAGCATCTCTAGTGAATTAGCAACCCTAAATTGGAATCGATTTGAGAGAAACCTAGAAGTGCTCTTTTGAGTTAATTATCCTAAGTAACCGAGCAAAGTGTTTCTTGAGTTGGCTAAGACCCTAAATTGAAAGTCAGTCATGCTCCTTTGAGTTGACTAACTTAGGTAGAAGTGTCTCTAATGGATTAGCAACCTTAAATTGGAATCAATTCGAGAAAAACCTAGAAGTGCTCCTTTAAGTTGACTATCCTAGGTGAATGGGTGGAGCGCTCATTGAGCTGGCTAATATCCTAAATTGAAACCTGGTCATGCTTATCTGAGCTGACTAACCTAGGCAAAAGCGTCTTTGGTGGACTAGCAACCCTAAATTGGAATCGATTCGAAGAAACCTATAAGTGCTCCTTTGAGTTGATTATCTTAGGTGAATAGGTGAAGTGCTCCTTGAGTTGACTAAGACCCTAAATGAAAACCTAGTTGTGCTCTTTCGAGCTAATTAACTTAGGTAGGAGCGTCTCTAAGGGACTAGCAATCCTAAATTGGAATTGATTCTAGAAAAACTTAGAAGTACTCCTTTAAGTTATCTATCCTAGGTGAAGGGGTGAAGCACTCCTTGAGCTAGATAAGACCCTAAATTGAAACTTGGTTGTGTTCTTTTAAGTTAACTAACCTAGATGGGAGTGTCGTTGATACGTCTCTAAGGTTGAACACACGGAGGGGCACCATAACATTAACGAATTGAAAGGAAAATAAGAAAGCTATCAAAAGTTCGTATAGCTACCAACTGGATATGATACACTAATTAATCCTACTTAGCCTACAATCCGTCAGATATGACGCATTAGTTCGAATCATAAGGTTACTCACCATTACTACTTGCTAAAAGGAATAGATAAGAGTTAAGGTAAATGAGAACACTAGGGTTACTCAGAAGGAAAACTTGTATATTCTAATGATCAAAGAGTTATGTCTGCTTACAACAAATGGGGTATTTATACTAGCCCCAATAGGGTTACAATCATATATGGAAAATACAAAAAAGATAATTTACAATTGGGATATATGAATAATACTAAAAAGGATAAAAGAGACAAAAAAATATTCCGTATGGAAAAGTAAAAAAATCATTCTTGAATGTTGTTAGGATTATGATGCAGTTGCTTAGCATGTAAGCATGCCTGGTCGAAGGGTCAACATGTCTACTCAACAGTTTCAAAGACAATGTTGGTGCATGAAAGAGTTCTATACTTAGGTCGATAGTAGAGTAAATCTTAGAGTGCATGATCGGTTTAGAGGGTTGATTCCTATCATTTGCTTGAAGGTTGGGAAGATTTGACCTCAAATCTGGAGTGGTCCTTAGTTCCTCTTCTTTTGGGGGCACCTGTGGTATCTTCTTCTTTTAGTTGGTGGGGAATTAGGTTAGACATATTGAAAGTGGAGGAAACACCATAGTCATTGGGCAACTTGATCTAGTAGGCATTATGGTTGATCTTCTTTAGAATCTTGAACGGAATATTAGCTCATGGAGATAACTTGTTCTGTTTCAAGTGTGGAAATCATTCTCAGCTGAATGAATCCATACTAAGTCTCTTGGCTTGAAAGAAATAGTTCAGTAGCTTCAACTACCAATCTCTTGTTGTCTCTAATTGAACTTAGCGATCTTCCTTGTTGTAGTCTGGTGTAGCTCCTACAATTCTTAGGCTTGGTCGACTCCAGATTAACTTTCTTCAACAGTTGTAGGGCTATTAATTAGATCTAGGGGGATAGAAGAGTTGAGGCCATAAACAACCTCTAATGGGGTCTTTTCAGTAGTGTTGTAGATGGTTCGGTTGTATGCGAACTCCACAACTAATAGATACAGATCCCAATCCTTTAATTTCTTTCCCACAACAGCTCTGAGTAAATTGTCTAGCGTCATGTTTACCATTTCAGTCTAGCCATCAATTTGGTAGTAGCTACTGGAGTTAAACACAAGTTTAGTTCCAATTCTTCTCTAAAGAGTTTTCCAAAAATAGCTAAAAAATTTTGTGTCTTGATTTGAAAAAAATAGTTTTCAGCATTCTATATAGTCTAACTCGTAAAAACAAATTAGCAATATAGAAAGTATTGTTAGTTTGATGGTACCGAATAAAGTATGCCATTTTATTGAAGTGGTCGTTTACTAAAGCAGTCCATTACTACGAAGATCGAATCTTTTCCCCTAGATGTCTGAGGCAACCCTAGAACAAAGTCTATGTTGAGGTCAGCCTAAGGTAGCGTTGGTGTTAGCAAAGGCATATATTTTCCATGGGGCTCTCTTTTCCCCTTAGCTCTCTTGCACACCTCACAACTTCCCATTACCTTATGGACATTCTTAGCTAAACCAAATCGATAAAAGTTTTCTTTTAACAGATTAGTTGTTTTGGCATCTCTAAAATGACCAAATAATCCTCCACTATGAGCCTCCCTCACTAATAGCTCACGTATGGAATAGTTTGCTATACATAACCTTCGGTCCTTAAACAGATAACCATCCTTAAGATAATATCTTCTAACAATAACTTCTTAGCATTACTCTAGAATAGAACCAAAATGAGAGTCGTGAGCATACTGCTTGGTGATAAGTGAAAATCCCAACAACTTTGTTTGCAAAGTGGTCAATAAGGTTTGCTGATGTGACAGAGCATCGATGACCAAGTTGGTACTTCCTTTCTTGTGTCAGATTACATAAGAGAACCCTTTTATAAACTCTAGCCACTTGGCTTGTCTTTTTGAGAGTTTGTTCTGACTCTCAAGATGCTTCAATGACTCATGGTTAGTGTAGATCACAAACTCTCGAGGTAGTAAGTAGTGTTGCTAAACAGTAAGAGTTTGAAAAAGAGAGTACAACTCTTTCTTATACACAGAATAGTTTAATGTGGCACCACTAAGCTTCTCACTGTGATAGGCAATCGATCATTGTTCTTGCATCAGGACGGTACCAATTTTAATGCTTAACACATTGCACTCCAGTTTAAATGGTTTGTCAAAATTTGGTAATGACAAGATAAGGGCAGAGATAAGCTTCCCCTTGATCTCCTTAAAGCTTAGTTTAGCTTAGTCATTCCATTGGAACCCATCACCTTTTTTCATTAGCTTGGTTAAGGGGGCGGCAATGGTACTGAAGTTTTTAATAAATTACCTATAAAATGAAGCAAGGCCATGAAAACTTCATACTTCAGTAACATTCTTTGGCATCAACTACTCCAAGACTGCCTGGACCTTCTCTTCATTAGCTTAAATTCCTTCCCCTGATACTACATGTTGTTGTATGATTTTAGGATAATTTCCTTCTTGTAAAGTACAGAAAACTAAAGGGTATTGGGAGCCAATTCGATACGACCACTCTAATACCTAAGTCACTAAGTGAGTTTAGGAGAAAATAGAATGGGTGGATGTAGGTTGTCAAATAGTTTTTACAGAGCTTCTTATCTGTATTTATAGGCGACTGTCGGATGTTCGACACAACAGTTAATCATATGATTATTGAGACACATGGAGACCTCATGATCAAGTACATTCCTAAAATGTAGAAGTAATGGATGGTTATGTAATGGAACTATGCCAAGGGATAATTGCTCGCGTTACTTAAATTCAAACTAGATATGGCCATCTTGGTCGGCATTTGCTAAGATGTGAATTATTTGGTTTCTCATTAGCCGAGTGGACAAGTGAATTTAATGGATGAAGTCCAACTATCAACACCACATACCCAAGAAAAACCACTTCACCCTGATAGAACATACACTTCTTCAGGTTCTAAAATAACTTCTCAGCTTATAAGATTTCAAAAATAACTCGAGGATGTTGAACATGGTTTCTCAAGTTGGCACAGTACACCAATATATCATCAAAGTACACGACCACGCATCGTCCAATCAGAGGGTGCATCACATGGTTCATAAGTCTCATAAATGTGCTCGGTGCATTTGTAAGTCTGAATAACATAACCAACCATTCATAGAGACCATGCCTTGTCTTGAAAGTAGTCTTCCATTTATCACCTGATCTTATGGGAATTTTGTTACGGCAGTAGGTCTCGAACCAAAAATGGGTAGTCGAAGATTAAAGTAGGTATGAAAATTAGGAAGTAAAATGAGAGGTTTTGAAGGTAAATGTGTATGGATATCATGCACCAAGATACAAACATAATCAGGGGTTGATCTTGAAATAAGGTTTGATACAACTGACAAACACTAAATGTTACTTGGTTTTCAAATGAGAGGTTAGATATGATGCACTAACTCGCTAAAATGAAGGAGCTTGCCATAATCTTAAGAATAGATTGATAAGAATGCAAGAAAGATTAAAGAGTTAGTCAACATTCAATAATTCAGCAATGCTAGCTCTAAGAGCTCAAGAATGACTTTGCTCGTAAAGAGGAAAGTTCCAAGTGTGGGTATATTCCTCACTTTGTAATTATTTGTTACTATCTCTGCATGTCTGCAAATTACAAATGTTACAATTTATAGCAAGTCCTAAAGCCTTAGTGGTAAAAATGTAATAATGTACAAGGCTTTAAACCTTAAAGAATGGGCCTATAATTCAAAATAAGGAAAATATTCACAAGAATTCAAAACTGTGTGTTTAATGGAATCTGAATTGATTGGGGTCGGCAATTGGATGTTCGAGTTTGAGAAGGAGTCCCTGAAGTCTTGTAGTGCTTAGTCGAGATACCTGAAAGGTCAGCCCACAATTGTCAAGTACTAGAATTAGTTGACACTAGTCTCTTTATGCCGTGCCGAGTAGATCTTTGGCCGTGAGTCCCCAGTCATGTGGTCTCTTAGCTTCTCGGTAAACAATAGACCTAATGTCGAGTGGCTCATTTTCTTCCTCTCGGTCTTTTGGTATTAGCTCAGCCTTGGCAAAGGTTATTCGCCCTCGTATTAGAACAAGTTGGCTTTAGCTTCTGGCGAGTTGGCTTTAGCTTAGGACAAGTTAGCCTTAACTAGGAGATAGTTATAGGCTGATTCCTATCATTATTGTAGGGGCCGAAAAGAAGTCATCTTTGACGTTAAACAATGAGCACAGGCAGAGATGCCAAACAAATTTCTCTTCCCTTTTCTCTTCACCATAGGTACTAAGTTGCTTTAGATTTCCTCAACACTCATGGGGGTCAAACAATTGCTCTTCCTGTCCTTTCGAACTGTGTAAGTGTTAAGGAAGCCATCATAGATCACCCTTTGGTCATACTCTCATGGTTGGCCAAGAAGTAAATTTGCGGCATTCATAGGGACCACGTTGAATTCAATTCATCCTCATACTACCTTACCATAAATGTTATTTGAGCTCTTTTATGCACATGGACCATACCCTTATCATTAAACCACTTCAATCCATAAGGTCGGGGATGCGGGTAAGTCAGCGATTTCATCTTCTGTACTAACTCAATAGAAACGACGTTGGTGTAGCTTCCTCTATCAACAACCAGGGAACAGGTCTTCCCATTCACCAAACATCGAATATGAAATAAATTTTCCCTTTGTTTAGGATCTTCCTTTAGGTCAGATTGTTGGCTTGTCATAGTTAAGAGTTTATCTAGATTCTTAGCATAGACATCATCTTTTATCAATTTGTCTCCCGAACTCTTGTCATTCTAACTCTCTATTGGTGCTTCGGGTCCTTCGCCTTTTAAGATCATGACCTTCTTATTCGGACATTAGGACGCAATATGTCCGTAGCCCAAGCATTTAAAGCATTTCACTTCTTGAGCTTTGTTACCAAGTGCTTTTTCTTTCTTGGCCCTCTTTATCTCGACTTGATCAGGTCGACTAGACTCACCTCTCTCTATCTTCTTTTCTGGCCTTCTCTTGGCATACTTTTTAGGTTTAAGGCTGACTTGTTGAGTTCGATTAGTTGGCCTCTAATGCCTTCTTCTCCTCTGTCTCTTTACCCTTAATGCTAAATTGATCACCTCATATAATGAGTTAAATTATTATAGTTCGACCACATCAGCAATGTCATCTCAGAGTCCACTTAGGAACTTAGCAATAGTACAGTCTTGGGACTTGGCAATATCACATCTCATCATTAAGATCTTAAACTCTTGCAAGTACTCCTTGAAAGTGTTTCGGCCTTGTCTTAGGTGCTAGAAAGCATGGAGCATCTCTTGCTTAAAGTAGGTCGGCACAAAGCACTAATTCATCAACCTCTTCATAAGCCTTTAAGTTTTGATCGGCTCCTCTCCTTTGGCATCTTGCTTAGTGACTAATTTATCCCACCAAAGACTTGCATATTCAATAAGGGATAATGAAGCTAGCTTAACCTTAGTTCTATCATCATACTCATAGCACTCAAACAACTTCTGTACTCAAGGAATTCAATCAAGGAACTCTTTAGGTTAGTAGCTTACATTCTAAGCTAGTCGTTTCACCTTGGATCGACTACTTTTGTAGGAGCTTTATTTAGCCATATTTCTTCTCAACCTCAACTCTCTTCTTTGGGCTCCTTTATTCGCCTTGAAGTCAACACCCCTATCATTGCTTCTTCTTGGCATAGGTTGGTTCTCTCTTTTTCTCGGCTCGGCGGCTCTTCTCGGTTGTTGCTCAACATCATTAAGCTCATTGGAGCCACTTCTATTGGTAGGTATTTGTTCCCTTCTTTCTCCTCAGCCAACACATCTGTGGCCTCTAACTAAACCAGTAAGCTCTTGAATAGAGTTAGTGAGATTTTGAAGTTGATATTCTAAGTTATCAATGCATCTCCTCAAGCTTCCACGAGGACTATCACTACTGTTATTGACATTATCTTCAAACATTTTTGCTTGTACAGTAATTTTCAAAGAAAATTTGAATAACATGATTTACAACAAAACAAAATTACAGTAACCCCAAAACAACTATTACTCGGCTTCTGTAGCTACCATGACTAACAAATACTTCCACAACGATTAGAATCAACTATTAAAAGTACTGTTACTTGACTCAACAGTAGCATAATACTATGACTACTAAAACTACGAACAACATACTACACTACAAAATGACAACTAATAGATGTTTAGATAATGAAAGAATCTTTGAAGAACATTAGCACACGTCTCCCTAAAGCTTTGATACCATGATTTTACAGTAGCGGATCTCGAACCAAAAATAAGTAGTTGAGGATTTAAGTGGTGATATCAGGCAAGTGCACCTATCAGTTTTAATATAGCGGATGTGAGTCCGAGTCGATCCCTCAGAGACTTCGAGTACTAATATTAACCTTAGCTCTATTATCTAACCGGAAAATCGTGTTGAGTTGGATGAATTAAAAATACTAGAATTAACAAACTAACCTAATTATGAGACTTGATTAAGCAATTTAGAAAGCAATAAAACTAAGAATGACTTCATGAAGGTAATAACGTATTTAGCAATTATTTCTCCTAGTGTTTAACATATGACTGCTTAAAATATATTCAATTCAATTTCTATTATTCTTGACCAGAGGGATTCACAATTAAAGTTAATACCTTTCTCAAGCATATTAACCCTAATCCTAAATTATTTACCGGAATCTCTTCACTTAGTAATATAATTTAGAATTGCATTAATGTATAATGAATTCCCATACAAACAAACAACTTTCCAGAAGAAACATGTATCTTATTTCTAAGTATACATGTAATTCTCTCCAATTATGCCTAGATCTTATTACATATGTAATTTCTCAATCATCATGCATAATATCATAGATTGATACCCTAGAAATATCAATTAACAATTAAATAACATAATTGAATCAAGAAAAGATAGAAACTTTATTTAAAATTATAAATCAACTGAAGTGTCACATGAAGCCCTAGGTTCCATAATCCTAAATACACGAATTCTAAATTATCATAATGAAACTAAAAACGAGTTCCATAAAAAACATAAAATAAAACATGAAAAACCCCTTTGATTGATGAAAAATCTCTCTAATCTTAAAGTTGGTGTTGCTTTCGCCTTTTTTCTTCTCCTTTTCCTCAAGTCTCTTCACTTCTCTAGTGTCTCTCCCTTCTTTTGAAACCCTAATATGTCTTTTTATAATGTATTGTAAGGTTTTTGTTTTTGTCACCAGACATGGCCTGGGACATGGCCGTATCCCCAGCTCGTGTAACTTTCTGACCCTGGCAAATTTTCCTGCATGGACACAGCCTGGGGATATGGTCATGTCCCAGACTGTGTAACTTCAAAACTTCATAACTCCTTCATTTGAACTCCAAATTGAGTGAAACTTGATTCCTTTTCTTCGTTTTCAATCCTAGAACGTGTTCAAACCTTAAAATCAAAATTTTACTCAATTAAGTATCAATTTCTTTAAAAAATACCAAAGATGTAAGGGAAATACTATAAAATCACCATGTGAAATGTATTTAAAATAAGAGTTATCAAATTTCCCCACACTTGAGCATTTGCTTGTCCTTAAGCAAATAAATCAAAACAAAATTTTTGGGACAAGAAACACTAAACAAAATTTCTCACTACTTAGAAAACCGGTGAACGAATACACTTGACCCGAAGAAAGGTAAGAAACTCATTTTCAATTAACTTGCAATAATAATGTCAACCAATTTCAACCTTAACAATGTCATAATTTTACCTGACCATATTCAAATGCTTCAATAATACTTAATATTAGAGTTCACTAGTTAATTTATGGAAGTCAAAGTTTACCCGAATCATTTAACCAAGGATTCTTAAACTAAAAATTGGATTTAACATCTCGCCAACCGAGAAAGAGTCATAAAGATTTTGTCCATTTAACTAAAGTATATACAATTCTCTCTTCCATCTCACTGAGCACCATAATAAAAAATAAATACATTTTACATCCACTCATCTTCTGATCATCCCCCTAGTTCATGCTTTTGTTTAGAGATCTTTTAAATTTACCTTATTTAATGCACAATTGTGTTGGTAGAGGGAAAGAATCTCGCTCTTCTAACGGACTAAGACCGATCCATACTAAATTATTCCTTATATTGATAGCGGGAAAGAACCTTACTCTTCTGACGGACCAAGGCTGATCCATATCAATTTTTTCATTAGAATTGGCATTGGGACTCAATCTCGCTTTTCTGACGGACCAAGACGAATCTTTACCAATTTTTTCTATTCATACACTTGTTATTACTTTTAACCTCCAATCATTGTGATTTTTCAAGGGTTTCTCAAAAGAAGAATTTCATTTGTTTATTTGCTAAAAATTATAGGACTCTTAAAAATTTCTAAGAGAAATGTATACATAAAAGTAAATTTTAAAAATAACCATGACTAACTCTCAACTAGTAATGTTATTCCAATCTCAAGTCTTAAAGTCCTAAGTTAAATAACTCGTAACTTTGCCTTCCAAAAATTTGACTAATCAATTCTAGTAAAGTATAATAAGATCAATAATGATCAAGATGACACAGTTGATTTGGCTCAATACTTGTTAATCACCTATTGCAAGTTAAATTAAAAATTAATTGGGTCAAATGTGAATAAATGGTATCCTAAACAATAACAAATTCATATATATCCCTTCCCCACACTTAATAACGTACAATGTCCTCAATGTACGACTAAAAAAAAAAAAACATAGCAGTAAGAAATGAAACAAGAAAAATCAGTATAGGGAAAAAGGAAATATATGTACTGAAAAAGAAACTAATACTTCCCTGCCAATCAAAAATTAGGGGAAGAAGTTCAAAACGAGGAAGCATTATCATTGCATATCTAAGTTCACATGCCTTGGCCAACAAAAAACAACACAAAAAAAAAAAATATGAACTAAGAAGAGGGATTGGAATCCGTCTCTTCATCCTCCTCATCAGATGGTGCCTCAGCCATCGTAGCATCGTCGTCATCGTCACTGCCCTCAACATCCTCTTCACTACCTCCAGCCACCTCTTCCTCAACACCCTCATCATCCTCTTCTTCACTCTCATTATCCTCATCACGTGTATCCGACTCTTTCATTTTGAGAAATTTTTCCATTTTGTCTTGGTGGATATGAAGTTTATCCACACTTTCTCTGATATAATGAACCTCAGATAGCAACATATCAAATTTGTCTTCAAAGTTTGCTGAAGACGTCTGGCCTCGAGATGTGTTGCTGCGAGAATGTCGACCTTGACGTCTTGTTGGTAATATGTTCATGAGTCGGAATGAATTAAGGCGCATAGGAGTGACTTGATTGACTAAGGTAAGTGAGGGCCAAACCACAACCTTAGTCTGCATGGCTTGCACAAGTAAGGTGATGTAGGGGCCACAACAAATATGCCCTTTCTTCCGTGTAGTGGTGGCTGAAAAGTTCAGCGAGCTTGATGGCGAGATTGATGGGATGTTTATGAATAACACTGTACAGATAGAGGCAATCCTTGTTGGAAACCACACCAGTGCTGAAGCCTTTGTCAGTCAATGTATGCGCAAAGAGCTAATGAAGAACCCGATATTCAGGCTTGACCAATTGAGAAGCCTTACTCCTTGTTGAATCATATGCATCACCAACAGTAATCTCATTCCAAAACGTCCCTGCTATTACTCCACGGGGAAAACGACATGAGAGACGTTGGAATTCTTCTGTCCATATATATCTATCTTCATAGAGACCGAGATATCTACCCAATTGAGTTGTAGTCATGTGGAATGGGTGGCTACTCAAAGTGAAATGTAGTTTGCGTTTAGGGCCCATGCCAGTAGCACTCTTTTTATCGAGTTTATAAGTACATAAAAACTCCAAGGTCAGCTCTTTATAAACTAGAGCTTCAAGAGATAAAAAGCGCTCCCAAATGGTTTCATCCAAGAGCTCCTTCATTTCTGTTGTGAGCTCCAATTGAGCGAAAACATCCCAATCCAGATGAAGGGTGTCGCTGAAAGGCTTATTCTTAAGTAAACTATATTGTTGTACCTGGTAGTCTTCCTTAAATTGAAGCATTAGGTGTTCCATCGGAGGGAGAGTGGCTAATGGTTCAACAATTGCTCCTGCTTGCAATGAAGAGGATGCTGCAAATTTGGATTTCCGTCAAATGATAAGCTTTGCACGATTCGCCATTGAATACCTGAAAAGAAACAACAAACCAAATCAAAAACGCGTATCCTTACCACACGTAGTTCAAGAAGACAGAGGGAGATAAGATTAACAGTGAAGAATATTAATAGAATTCTCATTGGGACATTTAAACAAACATGTAGAGTGCAGTTGGAAAACTAGTCGGTGGAAAAGAAATAGCTTGCAAATGCATCCAACTAATTCTACAATAGACCCACTACACTACAATTAGCTTGAAACACAGGTGTCCCAACACATAAGAGACGCTAAATGACCCAGAATTTTTTTCATACTGCTAACCCTAACTAGCGTAATGGAATAATGATTAGCAGATTAGTAAACAAAATTTGGAATGGAGAGAGCATACATGAATATCTAACCAGATGAGGCATCATAAAGGCATTAAAATCAAGCAACACAAGGCAATGGTGTACGGTGTTTATGGAAGAACAAAATAAATTCACAGATCAAATGCAAGTACCAATTCTCACAAGACCGAAATGTTTAGCAGCTAAACCTGCCTAAACCATGAGGAAGATAAAGCAAAAGCAATAAGGAGAACTTACTTGGATCTGAATTTGCAATGTCAAGAATCGTGATATGAAGATGGAGAGAAGAGAGAATATGAAATAGAGATGTGTTGGTTTGTAAGTGTGTGAGAGAGTTTGTGTGTTTTAAATAAATCGGGTGTGTGCAGAATCGTGTGGGGTTGGGCAGACACAGGCTGGGACACGATCGTGTCCCACGCCCGTGTAACTTACTGTATTCGTGTGTTAAAACTGGACAAACACGGGCTGGGACACGACCGTGTCCCACACCCGTGTAACTTTCTGTTGGCGGTCAGGAATACTGGGCGCACACGGGCTGGGACACAACCGTGTCCCATACCCGTGTAACTCTCTATTGGCGCGGTACTGGGAAGATACGGGCTGGGACACAACCGTATCCCACACCCGTGTAACTTTCTGTTGCTGGGTGGTAATACTGGGCAGACACGGGCTGGGACACAACCGTGTCCCACGCCCGTGTAACTCTCTGTGGGTGTGGCAGATTAAAGGGGCCTGGATGGACATGGGCTGGGACATGACCGTATCCCATGTTCGTGTAACTTTCTGTTCTGTTTTTTTTTTTTTAAGCCTAAATTCATGAATTTAATTTAAAAATAAAGGAAACTTAAAGAAATAAAAGTAATGAAACTAGAAAAATAAGAAAAAGAAAACTAAAGAGAAGAATAAAAATGAAACTAAAAGGGAAAAGTCTATGACTAAAATTGAAACAAATAAAAGAAGTAAAGCAAAATTAGATAAAAGAAAAATAAAATGAAATAAACTTAAAGAACTAAAGTGTAAGCAAAGTTAAACATGGGTTACCTCTCAAGAAGCGCTATAGTTAATGTCGATAGCTCGACGGGATACGTCTTCTCATGATAGTTTTGTTGGGTAGAGATGAAACTCCTCTCGTCCAACATGCTCCAAGTTTCCACTCAAGTATAACTTCAACCGTTGCCCATTTACCTTAAATGTGCCTTTCTCTGGGTGTGTAACTTCAACAGTCCCATACGGGAAAACTTGTGTAATTGTAAATGGTCCAGACCACCTAGATTTCAACTTACCTGGGAATAAACGAAGGCGAGAATTATACAAAAGAACATGATCACCTTTTTTAAATTGTTGACCTTGTTTGATTCGCTAATCGTGGTATTTTTTGGCCCTTTCTTTGTATAGTTTGGAGTTCTCATATGCATTCGCTCGCCATTCCTCTAGCTCATTCAGTTGAAGTTTCCTGTGAGAACCTACATACTCAAAATCAACATTAGCACTCTTAATTGTCCAATAAGCCTTATGTTTAATCTCTACCGGTAAATGACAAGCCTTGCCATATACAAGTCAGTAAGGTGTGGTCCCTAGTGGTGTGTTGTAAGCAGTTTTGTATGCCCATAGAGCATTATCCAACTTTTCTGACCAATCTTTCCTATGATACTCTACGATTTTTTCAAGAATTCGCTTAAGATCACGATTAACAACTTTCACTTGGCCACTACTTTAGGGGTGGTACGGGGTGGCTATTCTATGATTAACGCCATAACGTTTCAATACTTGGTCGAGTTGGGCATTACAAAAGTGTGTTCCCCTATCACTTATAATTATCCTAAGGGTGCCAAATCGTGAAAATAGGCCTTGCAAAAATTTTTTTACTACCCTAGCATCATTAGTAGGTAGGGCTTTAGCTTCCACCCACTTAGAGACATAGTCAATAGCTGCTAGGATATATTTATTTCCATTAGAGTTCGGGAAAGGACCCATGAAATCGATCCCCCACACATTAAATACCTCAACCTCGATGATGGGGTTTTGTGGCATTTCAT
Organism: Lumnitzera littorea; assembly: GCA_024138015.1. NCBI lineage: Eukaryota > Viridiplantae > Streptophyta > Magnoliopsida > Myrtales > Combretaceae > Lumnitzera > Lumnitzera littorea. The sequence continues at coordinate 13,121,059 of JAMXBB010000003.1, read as the reverse complement.
CCCTACGGGATATATTCCCCACTCGTTAGCAACAATCACAAATCTCAACGTATTTTTAGGCATCTTTGAATAAGGTAGGTCAATAAAATCCAGCCTCTAGGACCTTATGAGCTGTCCTATTGGCATTATGATGCCCACCCGTAGGCTTCGAATGACAGTAGCTCAAATTCTCCATCCTTTGAGGTGTAGTACACACTTTCGAATGACATGATCTGCACATACTTTAAAAAGGTAAGGATCATCCCAAAAATAATGTTTCACATCAGAAAAAAATTTCTTCTTTTGCTGGTGTGGAAGTCCCTTCGGTATAATCTTAGTAGCTAAAAAATTAACGATATCTGCGAACCAGGGAATTTCCATATCACTTACCTAGGCAATGGCATAGAGTCGCTCCTCAGGGAATTCATCCTTGATCTCATTCTCGTCAAGCATTTCCAAGTTTGGATTCTCCAATCGAGATAGGTGATCTGTTGCTAAATTCTCAGCACCTTTTTTATCTTTGATCTCTACATCAAACTCTTGTAGCAACAAGATCCACCTAATCAGTCTTGGTTTTGCATCTGGTTTTGCTAACAAGTACTTAAGGGCAAAACGATCAGTATAAACAATCACTTTAAATAGAAGCAAATAAGAACGAAACTTATCAAAGGCAAAAACAATTGCTAGCAACTCTTTTTCTATAATAGTGTAGTTTTCTTGAGCATTAGTAAGAGTTTTGTTAGCATAGTGAATTGGTTGAAAGTGCTTGTCTTGCCTTTGCCCCAGCATTGGCTCGACTGCTTGATCAATTGCATCACACATAAGTTCAAAGGGAAGTGCCCAATTAGGTACTATCATGATTGGAGCATTGGTAAGTTTCTCTTTAAAAATATTGAAAGCTTTTAAACACTCTTGAGAGAAAACATAAGGCACATTCTTCTCTAATAACTTAGTCAAAGGGCGGGCAATTTTTGAGAAATCCTTGATAAATTGCCTATAAAAACCTGCATGCCCTAAAAAGCTTCTTATGGCCTTAATTGAAGTTGGAGATAGGAGTCTTGCAATTGCATCCACTTTGGCAGTATCCACCTCAATTCCTTGATATGAGATCTTATGGCCCAGCACAATACCCTCTTGTACTACAAAGTGGCACTTCTCCCATTTGAGGACAAGATTGGTCTCTTCACACCTGGTAAGTACCCTGTCCAAATTATTTAAACAAAGGTCAAATGAGTTGCCAAAAACTGAAAAATCATCCATAAATATCTCCATTATGTCCTCAATCAAATCATCAAAAATAGCTAACATGCATCGCTGGAATGTAGTAGGTGCATTGCAGGAATGTAGTAGGTGCATTGCAAAGACCAAAATGCATTCTGCGGTAAGCAAAGGTGCCATAAGGACAAGTGAAAGTGGTCTTCTCTTGATCTTCCAGTGCAATAAGTATCTGAAAATAACCAAATAAGCCATCTAGAAAATAATAAAACATATGTCCAGCTAGTCGTTCTATCATTTGATCAATAAAAGGTAAGGGGAAATGGTCCTTACGTGTAGCATCGTTTAACTTTCGATAATCGATACATACATGCCAACCTGTTACGTTCTCATTGGGATCAATTCATTCTTTTCATTAGGGACTACTGTCATCCCACTTTTTTTTGGAATTACTTGCACTGGACTCACCCATAAACTATCAGAGATAGGATATATCATACTTACATCAAGGAGTTTAATAACTTCCTTTTTTACTACCTCTTTCATGTTTGGATTCAAGTGTCTCTGGGGCTGCACAACCGGCTTGTGGTTTTCTTCCATTAAAATCTTATGAGTACAAAAGGAGGGATTGATACCTTGAATATTGGATATATTCCAAGTAATGGCCCTCTTATGCTCCTTGAGTATTTTCAACAACCTTTCTCTCTATTCTTCTTCCAAATTGGATGCTATAATTACCAATAATTTGGAGTCCTTCTCTAAGAAGGCATATTTCAAGTAGTCACGTAATTGCCTTAGCTCCAATACTGGTGGCTCCTCAATCGAAGGTTTTAACTGTGCTTCCTTCCTCTTTTCAAACTCTTCAAACCCTTTCTCAATAGAGATAGGTTTATTTGCCTCCAGTTGGGCTACCACCTCGGATTTGACAGGATCTTCCGAAGCTTCTTCCATGACTAATTGCAAGCAACTCTCCAACGGATCCTTAAGAAGAACTTCCTGCATATAACTTGAAACAAAAGTGTCAGTAACATCCAAAAGGTAGCAAGTATCATCCTGATCGACAGACTTTTTCATAGCCTCCGAAATTTTAAACATGGTCTCTTCATCTCTTACTCGAAGAATGAGCTTGCCATCACTAACATCAATGATAGCCCTAGCGGTAGCTAAGAATGGTCTACCTAGGATAAGGGGCAACTCAAAATCTTCATCCATATCCAATATCATAAAATCAATTGGAAAAATAAATTTACCCACTTAGACTAATACATCTTCAATAATGCCTTTAGGATACGTCACAGATCTATCAGCTAATTGCAAGCTCATGCGTGTGGGCTTAGGATTCCCTAATCCTAGTTTCTTGAAAAATTTATAAGGCATTAAATTGACACTAGCACCCAAATCAGCTAAAGCTTTGTCAATTAACAAATTACCAATATGACAAGGAATTGTAAAACTTCCTGGGTCTTTTAGCTTCTTGGGCAACTTGTTTTGCACGATCGCTGAACACTCTTCACCCAAGATGACTATAGAAAGCTCCTCAAGCTTTCTCTTATTGCATAACAAATCTTTCAAGAACTTAGCATACTTCGGCATCTGTGATAGGGCATCAACAAGAGGTAAGTTAATATACAGTTGTTTAAAGAGGTCAAGGAACTTACTGAATTGTTGGTCATTGCGATCTTGCTTGAGTCTTTGGGGATATGGGATAGGTGGTTGATATTCCTTTGCCTTTGATGACTCTATGTCTTTCGTTGCTTTCGTCCCCTCCTTGCTCTTACTATTCTCCTCGCTAACCTTCCTCTCAGCATGCAACTCCTTCCTACTTCGAAGTGTTACTGCCTTAACATGTTCCTTTAGATTAGGTTCTGTATTCCCCGGTAGCGTTCCCTGCTGTCTTTCAGTGATTAGCTTCGCAAGTTGACCAATTTGGTTCTCAAGGTTAGATAAGCGAGCCTCATTGCCTTGAATATATTTTGTGAGAAGTTCTTCCATACTGGACTTCTTTTCTTGAGGAAGAGGAGGTGGGAATGGTCTTTGAAATCCAGGTGGGCTAAAGTTAGTCTTCTGCTGGCCTTGGTTTTGATTTCCCCATGAGAAATTGGGGTAATTCCTCCATCTGGGATTATAAGTGTTGTTGTAGGGGTTATTTTGTTGCTTGGGTGGATTTCCTAGATAATCTACCTGTTCCAGTTGTTCTTGTACTCCATACCCCTACATACCAAAGTCACTTACATCCAATTGTACTTGTTGAGGGCCAACAGTGAGTGCATCAATCTTCTTACTCAATAGGTCCACCTTGGCTGCCAGAGCAATGGTCAAGTCCACATCATAAATTCCCATAGCCTTTTGCTTGGCTCTAGTGCTTTCCCACTGATAATTGTTCATCGCTATTCTTTTAATTAGATTTTGTGCTTGCTCAGGTGTCTTTGTATTCAAAGTACCTCCTGCGGATGCATCAATCATCTGTCTCGTAGATAAATTGAGACCATTATAAAAGGTCTGAATCTGCATCCATAGTGGGAGGCCATGATGTGGGCACCTCTTCAGCAAATCTTTGAACCGCTCCCAAGTGTCATATAGAGTCTCCGCTCCTAATTGGGCAAAACAAGAAATGTCGTTCTGAAGTTTAGCGGTCTTCACAGGTGGGAAATACTTCTCCAAAAATTTCTCCACCAATTCATTCCAAGTTGTGATTGAATTTCGTGGTAGGGAGTTCAACCACTACTTTACTCTACCCCTCAAGGAAAAAGGAAATAGCCGTAGTCGGATGGCATCATTTGTGGCTCCGTTGATTTTAAATGTATCATAAATCTCTAGAAAGCTAGAGATGTGGCCATTAGGATCTTCATCTTAAAGACCATTAAACTAAACATATTGTTGCACCATTTGTATGATGTTAGGTGCAATTTGGAAGTTATTAGCCGCGACGGTTGGCCTTGCGATACTAGAGTCAGCTCTAATAAGTATAGGCCTTGAATAGTTGGACATGGTCCGATTTGCTTCACTACCATTGTTAGTCATGTGTGGTGGATCTTCTTGCTCGATGAATTGAGTGTTGGCCTCTTCACCCTCTTCCTTAATCTCAATGATTGACTCGTCATCTATGGTAGCCACAATTTGTCTAGGTCGCGATCTCAAATTTTGAAGGATAGTTCTCTCAATTTCAGGATCAAGTTCTACCAAATCTTCCAGGTTGCTTTGGGTCATGCATTACAAGGGCAAGAAATATAGAATCAATTGCAGCTTTAGGTAATAAAAATAACAATGAAAACAAAAGAGAAAAAAAAAATGGTCAAAGTAATAAAGCAACTAGTGTTCTTAATATCGAAAATCTCCGGCAACAGTGCTAAAAACTTGATATCAGGCAAGTGCACCTATCAGTTTTAATATAGCAGATGTGAGTCCGAGTCGATCTCTCAGAGACTTCGAGTACTAATATTAACCTTAGCTCTATTATCTAACCGGAAAATCGTGTTGAGTTGGATGAATTAAAAATACTAGAATTAACAAACTAACCTAATTATGAGACTTGATTAAGCAATTTAGAAAGCAATAAAACTAAGAACGACTTCAAGAAGGTAATAACGTATTTAGGAATTATTTCCCCTAGTGTTTAACATGTGACCGCTTAAAATATATTCAATTCAATTTCTATTATTCTTAACCGGAGGGATTCACAATTAAAGTTAATACCTTTCTCAAGCATATTAACCCTAATTCTAAATTATTTACCAGAATCTCTTCACTTAGTAATATAATTTAGAATTGCATTAATGTATAATGAATTCCCATACAAACAAACAACTTTCCGGAAGAAACATGTATATTATTTCTAAGTATATATGTAATTCTCTCCAATTATGCCTAGATCTTATTACACATGTAATTTTTCAATCATCATGCATAATATCATAAATTGATACCCTAGAAATATCAATTAACAATTAAATAACATAATTGAATCAAGAAAAGATAAAAACTTTATTTAAAATTATAAATCAACTCAAGAGTCACATAAAACCCTAGGTTCCATAATCCTAAATACACGAATTCTAAATTATCATAATGAAACTAAAAACGAGTTCCATAAAAAACATAAAATAAACATGAAAAACCCCTTTGATTGATGAAAAATCTCTCTAATCTTGAAGTTGGTGTTGCTTTCGCCTTTTTCTTCTCCTTCTCCTCAAGTCTCTTCTCTTCTCTAGTGTCTCTCCCTTCTTTTGAAACCCTAATATGTCCTTTTATAATGTATTGTAAGGTTTTTGTTTTCGTCACCAGACACGGCCTGGGACATGGCCGTGTCCCCAGGTCGTGTAACTTTCTGACCCTGGCAAATTTTCCTGCATGGACACAACTTGGGGACATGGTCATGTCCCAGACTGTGTAACTTCAAAACTTCAAAACTTCATAACTCCTTCATTTGAACTCCAAATTGAGTGAAACTTGATTCCTTTTCTTCGTTTTCAATCCTAGAACATGTTCAAACCTTGAAATCAAAATTTTACTCAATTAAGTATCAGTTTTTTTAAAAAATACCAAAGATGTAAGGGAAATACTATAAAATCACCATGTGAAATATATTTAAAATAAGAGTTATCAAGTGGGTATGAAGAATAGGAAGTAAAATGAGAGGTTTTGATGGTAAATGTGTATGGATATCATGCACTGAGACACAAATACAATAAGGGGTTAAGCTTGAAATATGGTTTGATATAATTCACCAATACTATATGTCGCTTGATTTTCAAATGAGAGGTTAAATGTGACATATTAACTCGCTCAAATGAAGGGGTTTGCTGCAATCTTAAGAATAAGATTGATAGGAATGCAAGAAAAATTGAAAAGTTAGTCAACACTCAATAATCTAATAATGCTAACTCTAAGACCTCAAGAAGGACTTTGCTTGTAAAGAGGAAAGTTCCAAGTGTGGGTATATTCCCCACTTTGTAATTATCTATCTCTATCTTTATATGCTTTCTAATTATAAATAATGTTATTTATAGTAAGTCCTAAAGCCCTAGTGGCAAAAATGTAAATAATGTATAAGGCCTTAAATCCTAAAGAATGGGCCCATAATAAAAAATAAGGAAAATATTCACAAGAATATAAAATAGTGTGTTTAATGGAAGATGTCAGTATGCAGTCATTCGACCTATCTAGGAAGGAGTAGGATTCGAATTGATCGGGGTTAGCAATTGGACATTCGAGTTTGAGAAGGAGTCCTTGAACTCTCTTAGTGCTTGGCTGAGATACCTAAAAGGTCGGCCCACAATTGTTAAGTACTAGAATTAGTCAGCACTAGTCTCTTTGTACCATGTCGAGTAGATCATTGGCCTTGAGTCCTCAGTTGTGTGGTCTCTCAGCTTCTCGGTAGATGACAGACCTAACATCGAGTGGCTCCTTTTCTTCCTCTTGGTCTTTTAGTATTAGCTCAACTTCTACAAAAGTTGTTTATTCAGGCTCGAACAATTCAGCTTCAAGTTAGAACAAGTTGGCTTTAGCTTCTAGCGAGTTAGCATCAACTTGGGACAGGTCAACTTCGACTAGGAGATAGTCGTTGGCTAATTCCTATCAAATTTAGTGGTAGCCACTTTGCAAATCAATATTTGAAAATATTTTAGCTCCATGAAGCTCATCTAACATGTCATCAAGCCTTGGTATTGGATATTTGTACTTGACAGTAATTTTGTTGATTGCTTGACTTTCAATGCACATGCGCCATAAACCATCCTTCTTTGGGATGAGCAAAGCTGGTACAGCACAAGGACTCATGCTTTCCCTCATATATCCTCTACTTATGAGCTCATCTACTTGTCTTTTCAACTCAACAACCTGCTTAGGGTCATGCTATAGGTAGGTTGGTTTAGCAATGTGACACCTAGTTGCAAATCAATACAATGCTCAATGCCTTAGACCAAGGGTAGTCCTTTAGGCAACTCTTCAAGAAACAAGTTATAAAATTTATCTATCAAGCTTCGGATCTCATTAGAAACATCCTCCAAATCTCTCATCTCCAATAATCTTCTAATCAACAAGAACATAGGCTCTTTGGCCTTCTTAGTAGCTTAGATCTCTCTTCGACTCATTACTAAGGCCTTCTTACTAGCTCAAGTAAGCTGATTATAGGTCTTATTTACTTGAGTCGGTGTCATGGGTTACAGTATAATCTTCTTCCTATCCTTAACAAAGGCATAGGTGTTATTGTATCCGTCGTGAGTAACAAGTAGGTCAAACAACCATGGTCTTTTGAGCAACAGATGTAAAGCTCCCATAAGGATAACATTGCACACTACTTCATCCTTGTACATGTTCCCAACACTAAATGATGCTATTACTTACTGTCTAACATACATAGCACCCTTATCATAAAGCCAATGTAATTTATAAGGTCGAGGGTACTTAAAGGACAACAGTCCTAACTTCTTGATAGGAGTCAACCCCTTAGACTTATTACCCGCAGTCGAGCTAAAGGACTCCAAGGACTCACTCAAAGGATGCTAGCTCAAAGTCATATCCAAGATGGAGATTCCTATTCTGAATTAATCCCCTACTGACCTGACTATTAGACCCTTACGTATGCCAAACCTGCTCTTGCCCAGTAGTTATGCTATGACAAGACATCTGAGAAGGCAGCTCTAAGACTATCTAAGTTAAACTCTTGAATTGATTGCAAGCACTAAACCCCAACTCAAGCTGATTACTCTATAATAAGACTGACTGGGCTCTAACTTGATCTAGATTAGGTCAGCCCTTTACTATAGCCCCTCTTTTCTCTTTTTCGCCACCTTATACCATATTTTTTACATCTAGCCATCAAGGGACACGTATCTTTTAGCACGACTTTCTAAAAGGATTATTTACTTTTCTGTACTAAATATTTTGTCTCTTTTACCTTTTTTAGTATGTATTATGTAACCTAATTGTAAGAATACCCTTTTATCTTTTTATACCTGTAAAGTAACCCTAGTGGCTAGGTATATAAACGTCCACTTACTTATATGCAAACATTTATCAATATCAGATTATCGTTGAAGTTTCCTTTGGGTAACCTTAGTGTTTTCATTACCCTTTAACTCTTATCTATTTCGTTTAGCAAGAAATAGTAGCGAATGACCCTTCAGTTTAGATCGATGAGTCACATTCAATGAATTATATGCTAAGTAGGATCAAGTGGTGTATCATATCCATTCGGTAGCTGCTTAGGCTTTGCTAGCTTTTTTTTTTCTTTGTTTGCTTTCGGTTTGTTTCGTTGTGGTGCTTTACTGTATGTCCTACCCTAGAGACGCATAAACTTTATTGGTATCAGAGCACAGTTTCACTAGGGAGTGTATAAAGTTATAGTGATGTTTTGGTTTGGTTTGCTTTGCTATTAGTAGCTATTGTATTCGTTATGTAGCTACTGCAGTGTGTTTATGTATGAGTAAGTGTAGTTTCATTATTACTCTGTTTTTCATTACAAAAACAGAGCAAGTTCACTTCTATTATGTTCGAGTGATTATCAAGTATTAAAGTTGTTAGTTAGTCGTTAATCTATTCGAGAAGTATTGTATCATGTTAGATTTGAGTGTTTGGGGTGTTATTAGTGACCAGAGTAGTGGTGTTCAACCTGGTCGTAGTCATAATGGTAGTAACACCCTAGGGTTGGTTGATAACAAACTTGATAGACTCACAAACCTTATTGAGAGTCTAATTATAGCAATGTAAGTTAATAAACAACAACCCTAAGGTGTACAGCACCATAACATATAAGAAAATTCCCTTAAGAGACACTATGGCCAAGGTAATCGAACCAATCGCCCAGTTCAACCATAGCGAGCTGGAGGAGTAGCAAACCAAGTTGTTAGATGAAGACTAGAGTAGGAGGAGATTGAGGAAGAGGATGACAAGCTGGATGTAGAAGAGTTTGGGGAGAAAAAAGAAGAAGCTGGTTATTACTAAACAAAAGAGCTCGAACCATGAGCTCCTCAAGGATTAGACAATGTTAAGGTTTGAATCCTACCCTTCAGTGGAAGTAGAGACATAGATGAATATTTAGAGTGGGAAGAGAAGGTGTTTGACTGCTATGGGTATACAAAAGCTATAAAGGTTCAACTTGTTGCACTTGAGTTTTCTGGATATGTCACTATGTGGTAGAAGAATCTAAATGTGGCCAAATCAAGGGATGAAAGACAAGGTATTAGAACTTGGGATAAGATGAAAATGTTGTTAAGAGGAAGATTTGTACCCAAGACCTACCTACAAGATACGTTTACAAAGTTGCAAGAGCTTCACCAAGGAAGTCGATCTGCTGATGAGTATATCAAAGAGTTCCAAATGCTTATGATCTGAGTCAACGTAGAAGAACTAGAGGCCCGTATAGTATTAAGGTTCATTCTAGCCTCAAGTATGAGACTCGTAATATCATGGAAGTGTAGAGGTTTTATACCTTGGAAGAGGCGATTAAGATAGAATAGAGGGTCAAAAAGTAGAGGAGAAGTGTTTCGAGCTGACTTGGGCCAACATTTTCACAAGCCCTCGTACCATGCCGACTTGTTCAAGTCGAGCTAAGGAGGCCATACTGAATTAAAGACAGGAATGACTGACTTGATAATAGCCAAATAAGCTAATAGAGCTGAGCTGATCAACCGAGCCAAATTGAAGCTAGGCCAACCACGAGGACATTTGAGAAAGGTTAGACCTCCAGACAGAAGACCAGCTATGTAAAGTGCTTTAAATGCTTAGGCTTTAAACACATGACTGTTAATGTTTGAACTGACGTATCATGGTGCTTCGAAGAGATGTAGTGGATAACATTGACAAGACTGAACCCGAGGAGGAAAAGGATGTTAGAAAACCCGAAGTTGAAGAGGAAGAGGAGACATATGTCTATACCAATCAGGTATAAGTAATGACCCTAGTCTTGAGATGAGTACTAAGTTCCTTATCGAACTCTAAGGAGGACCAAAGGGAGAATTTATTCCATACCAAGTGTACCGTCAAGGGCCAATTATGCACAATCATTATGGATGGGGAAAGTTGTACCAACGTCATTGTACAGTTCTTTGTGTAGAAGTTAGGTCTATTAACATCATTATAAGGGTACATTGCACATGATGGAGCAAGTAACTGTACTATTTAGTATCAGGAGTGTATACAGGGACGAAGTATTTGTGATGTCATCCCTATGGGAGCTTTATACCTATTACTTAGACAACCTTAGTTGTTTGACTGATGTGTTACTCACGATGGGTATATGAATACCTATGCCTTTATTAAGGATGAAAAGAGGATTGTATTGCAGCCCATGTCCCCATCCTAAGTAAATGAGACCCATCATTAGCTCACTCGAGCTAATAAGAAGAAGACCTTAGTTATGGGTTGAAAAGAGCTCCAATCTATTGAGAAGGCTAATGAGCCCATGTTTCTATTGGTTAGGAGATTGTTGGAGGTGAGAGCTTTAGAGAACGTTCCAGATGAAATCTAAAGCTTGTTGAATGAGTTTGCTGATCTATTCCTTGAAGAATTGCCTAAGGGATTGCCTCCAGTCCAAGGCATAGAGCGTTATATTGATCTACAGCTAAGCGTTGCCCTGTCGAACCAACCCCCATACAGAATGAACCCTGAATAGGCTGTCGAGCTGAAAAAGCAAGTGGATGAACTCATAGAGTGAGGGTATGTAAGGGAAAGTATAAGCCCTTGCATAGTACCAGCTTTGCTCATTTCAAAGAAAGATGGTTCATGGCGCATGTGCATTGGTAGCTGAGTAATCAACCGGATTATTGTTAAGTATAGATATCTGTTATCAAGGCTTGATGATATATTGGATGAGCTTCATGGTGCTAAGATGTTCTCGAAGATCGATCTGCGAAGTGGCTACCACTAAATTCGTATGAGATCGAATGATGAGTAGAAGACTACCTTCAAGACTAGGCATGAATGCTACTGATATCAAGCAAGTATACCTATCAGTTTTAATATAGCGGATGTGAGTCCGAGTCGATCCCTTAAAGACTTCGAGTACTAATATTAACCTTAGCTCTATTATCTAACCAAAAAATTGTGATGAGTTAAATGAATTAAAAATACTAAAATTAGCAAACTAACCTAATTATGAGACTTGATTAAGCAATTTAGAAAGCGATAAAACTAAGAACAACTTCAAGAAGGTAATAACGTATTTAAGAATTATTTCCCTAAGTGTTTAACATGTGACTGCTTAAAATGTATCCAATTTAATCTCTATTATTCTTGACCAGAGGAATTCACAATTAAAGTTAATACCTTTCTTAAGTATATTAACCCTAATCCTAAATTATTTACTAGAATCTCTTCTCTTAATAATATAATTCAGAATCGCATTAATGTATAATGAATTCCCACATAAAAGAACAAGTTTTCGGAAGAAACATGTATCTTATCTCTAAATACACATGCAATTCTCTCCAATTATGTCAAGATCTCATTACACATGTGATTTCTCAGTCATCATGCATAATATCATAGATTAATATCCTAGAAATATCAATTAACAATTAAACAACATAATTGAATCAAGAAAAGATAGAAACTTTATTGAAAATTATTAATAAATCTGATAGTCACATGAAACCCTAGGTTCCATGATCCTAAATACAAGAATCTTAAGCTATCATAATGAAACTAAAAATGAATTCCAACAAAATCAAGAAATAAAACATGAAAAACCCCTTTTTATTGATGATAAATCTCTTCAATCTTGAAGTGGGTGTTGCTTTTGCCTTTTTCTCCTCCTTCTCTTTTTAATTTCCAATCCCCTGTGTGAAACCCTAATAAGTTCTTTTATAATGTATTGTAAGGTTTCTTTTTTCATCACCAGACACAACCTGGGATACAATCGTGTCCCCAGGTCGTGTATTTTTCTAACCTTGGCAAATCTTCTTGGATGGACACAGCCTGGGGACACAATTGTGTCCCAAACTGTATAACTTCAAAACTTCATAACTCATTCATTTGAACTCCAAATTGAGTGAAACTTGATTCTTTTTCTTTGTTTTCAATCCAAGAACACATTCAAACCTTGAAATCAAAATTTTACTTAATTAAGTATTAATTTCTTTAAAGAAAACCAAAGATGTGAGGGAAATATTATAAAATCACCATGTGAAATGTATTTAAAATAAGAGTTATCGGCTACAAATGGTTATGTCATTCGAACTTACTAATGCACTAAGCACATTCATGAGGTTAATGAACCATGTGATACGCCCTCTAATCAGAAGATGTGTGGTCATGTACTTTGATGATATATTGGTATACAGTACCGACCTGAGCAATCATGTTCAACATCTTTAATCAATATTTGACATTTTGCAGACTGAAAGGTTATGTGGGAATGTGAAGAAGTGTACATTTTGCTAGAATGAGGTGATTTTCCTAAGGTTTGTAGTGTCAAGGGAAGGAATCCAAGTAGATGAGGAGAAAATTTGAGCTGTTCTAAAGTAGTCGATGCCAAAGAATGTCACTGAGATCCAAAGTTTTCATAGCCTAACTTCTTTCTATAGGCGATTTATTAAGGACTTTAATATAATCGCTGCCCCCTTGACTAAGCTAACAAAGAAGGGTGATGGATTCCAATGGAACGATTGAGCTAAATAGAGCCTCAAGGAAATCAAGAAGAAGCTCACATAGGCGTCTATCCTATCATTACCAAACTTTCACAAACCCTTCGAGTTAGAATGCGATGCATTAGGGGTTGGAATTGGCATCGTCCTGATGCAGGAGCGACGACCCATCGCTTACCATAATGAGAAGCTTAGTAGTCCTGCCTTGAATTATTTTGTATATAAGAAGGAGTTATACTCTCTATATCGAGGCCTTGCTGTTTGGTAACATTATTTGCTGCTATGAGAGTTTGTTATTTATATAGACCATGAGTCTTTAAAGCATCATGGGAGTTAGAAAAAACTCTTGAAAAGATAAGCCAAGTGGTTAGAGTATATGGAAGACTATTGTCTCAGATTGGGACACAAAATTTTTGAGATATTTTTGGAAAACTCTTTGGAAGAGACTTGGAATTAAACTTGTGTTTAACTCTAGTAGCCACCCTCAAACTAATGGCTAGACTAAAATGGTAAACCAGACACTGGGCAATCTACTCAAAGCTACTATGGGAAAGAACTTGAGGGATTGTGATATGTACCTACTAGTTATAGAGTTTGCATACAATCGGACTGTCTATAATACCACCGAAAAGACCCCATTTGCGGTCGTCTATGGCCTTAACCCTATAATTCCCCTATACATGATTGGCACACCAGCAGCTGCTGAAGAGAGTCAATTAGGAGTTGATTGAACCTAAGAATTGCAAGTGCTACACCAGTTTATAACCAGGAAGATTGCTAAGTTCAATTAGAAACAACATGAGATTAATAGCCGAGGCCATCGAACTGTCACTTTGTAGCTAGGAGACTTAGTGTGGATTCACCTTAGTTGAGAACGATTCTTACACTTAAGACAGAACAAACTATCTCTTCAACCTGATGGTCTGTTCAAGGTCCTAAAGAGAGTCAACCACAATACCTACAAGATTGAGTTACCTAATGACTACGGTATTTCCTCCACCTTTAATGTATCTGACCTGATTCCGGACCAACCAGAAGAAGGCCCCACGAATGCCTTCGGAGGATAACCAAAGACTACTCTAGATTTGAGGATAAATCTTTTCAACCCTTAAGCAAATAATAGGAATCAACCCCTTAAGCTAATTACCCACGGCCGAGTTAGCGCACTCTAAGGACTCACTTAAAGGATGCTAGCTCAAAGCCATATCCAAGATGGAGATTCCTATTCTGAACTAATCCCCTACCAACCTAATTGTCAAACCCTCACATGTGCCAAACCTGCTCTTGCCTAACAACTGTGCTATGAGAAGACATCCAAGAAGGCAGCTCCAAGACTATCGAGCTAAGCTCTCGAACCGATTACAAGCACCCGACCCTAACTCAAGTTGACTACTCTATAATAGGACTGACTAGGTTTCGATCTAATCCAGATCAGGTCAACCCTTGATTATAGCCCCTCTTTTCTCTTTTTTGCCACCTTTTACCATATTTCTGACATTTAGCCACCAAGCAACATGTGTCTTCTAGCATGACTTTCTAAAAGGATTCTTTACTTTTCTGTACTGAATATTCTTTGTCTCTTTTACCCTTTGTGGTATGTATTATGTAACCTAATTGTAAGAAAACTCTTTTGTCTTTTCATACATGTAAAGTAACCCTAATAGTTGGGTATATAAACCCCCACTTACTTATACGCAAACATCCATTAATATCAGATGTTCTCATTACCCTTTAACTCTTATCTATTCTCTTTAGTAAGCAGTAGTGGCAAGTGGCCCTTTAGTTTAAACTAGTGAGTCACATTTGACAAATTGTAGGCCAAGTAGGATTAAGTGGTGTGTTATATCCATTCAATAGCTGCTTGGGCTTTGTTAGCTTTTTTTTTTTTCTTTGTTTACTTTTAGTTCGCTTCGTTGTGGTGCTTCTTTATATGTCCTACTCTGGAGATGCATCAACATCCCTAATAGGCTATTACCATGCATCCCAATCTTATGTAAAGGAATCTATTGCACTAATCATTATTTTCTTTAAATTTTTATTTTTACCCTTTATATTCCTTGTACATTGCTTCTTTTAGGCATTACCATTTTTGTCTTTTTCCATTTTAGGAAAGTTACCCTAATTTCTCGGATATAAATACCTACTGTACATATAACCACAAAACACATTAATCATCATCTTCAATATATTGAATATACTTCTTGTGAACATTAGTCTTATTAACTTGTTTACTTACTTTGTATCTTAACCCTTAAGCAAGGCTAGGTGGTGAGTAACCTCACTGAATCCTCTCATGTTTCATATCGAGTTGTACCATAAGTCCTTGGAAGTTCCATTGGTACATCATTTCCTGTAGAGTTATCCATGAGTTTGCTTATTTATTTTTCAATTGTTCCACTACTTTCTATCTCGTTCTTCAAGCGTACGACAAGCTTAGACCCACTCTTGTGATTGACCTTATCTATTCTTGGTCTCAGTCTCGATCTACATCATCTTGATATTAGAGCGGAGGTTTCATTTGGGTAAGTTGTGTTTAAATCTCCTTGAGTAGTAGTGATTGTTGTGGTAGTGTATTGTAGTTGTGTGAAAGTCAGTTATGAGTGTTTGAGTAAGTATAAGGAGTGGTAGTTTGCTATAGTTAGATGCTCTGTTTTGCCTTGTTTCAAGCATACAAAAACAGAACAAATTTCAACTAAGTTTATTATCCATTAGTGTAGGTGTTGTGTTTGCAGATTCGTTGGCCATTTGTGCGTATTGGAATAGTAACTATTGTACCTCATATTTGAAGTTTATTTATTGAGTTTTGTCAAGAAGATGACGGATCTCAATGTTAATGTCGGTATTGGAGACGATGATAGTGGTGTTGTCCACTATAGATGACAACCTTAGAGCATCCTTAGGAGTACAGATAAACGACTTGATGAGGTAGCTAATCTCTTAGTTGATCTAACGAGACCTATTCATGCATTGGCCTATCAACTTGTCAAGACCGTACAGAACACCCCACAAGTTGCTTAATCTGCTAGAGGACAAAACCTAGCTCGATAAGTTTAAGGTAGAGGAGTAGGAGGATAAGCGCAACGAATGATTGACTTGGGAGATATGGACGATGAAGAAGAAGAGGAGTGTAATGAGGAAGAATAGCCAACTAGAGCAACTTGAGCTACCACCTATGTGAAGCTTCAGATTTCGAACTTCAATAGATTTAGGAGTACAGATTATTTAGATTGGGAGGAGAAGGTTGAGCTTATCTTTAACTATTACTAGTATGAGGATCGAGAGAAGGTAAGGACTGCTGCTGTTGAATTCTCAGGATATATCGCCATGTGGTGGAAGAACTTTTAAATCATGAGAAGGCAAAAAGGATATAGGGTCAATACTTAGCTTGAGATGAAGAGGATACTCAAAAACAAGTTTATGCCGGATACTTATTTGCAAGACACTTTTGTTTGACTTTAAGAGCTAAGGCAAGGAGGTCAAATTATTGATGAATTTGTTTAGAAGTTCTAAATACTCATGATTCGCTATGAAGTAGAAGAGTTGTTAGCTTGAATAATGTCTAGATTCCTCATTAGATTAAGAAGTGATATCCGATACGTTATGGAACTTCAGTAATTTACTACAATGGATGAGGCTATACGAATAGCCCAATGAATGGAAAGATAGAGAAGGAGTAGGATGTTGACTCGACCCTTGATAAGCCAACCTGGTCAGTCAAGTCAACTTATTTAGGGAAGTTAATGAGCTCAACTAAGTACTAAGCTGACCAGATGAATAGATGTCAAGACTAAATAGAAAGGCCAACTTAATGGTGATGTGCCGACTTGACCTGAACATATGAGAAGGGGTAAGGATCTAGAAGGAAGATAAGCTAGATGAAGTGCTTCAAGTACCAAGGGTTTGGGCACATGGCCCCCCAATGCCTGAATCGAAGGACTATGATTGTTAAGGAAGATGCTTCGAAGATTGAAGTAGATAGCATAGATGAGGAACCAAAAGAAGAGAGAGAAGTAGGAGGTAAGGTTGACATGAATGCCAATCTGATTGAAGAGGATGTGTTTATCGAGGACTTATATAAGTTGGCTCTAGTTGTCCGACATGTAATGAGTTTGGAACACTCCCCCTAGGAGGAGTAAAGAGAGAACTTATTCCACATCACTTACAAAGTGAATGATTAAGTGTGTACACTCATAATGGATAGTAGGAGCTACACTAATGTGGCATCTACCGAGTTAAATTGAAGTTGCCGACTATCTCACATCCAAAGTCATATAAATTGTACAAGCTAAATGAGAAGGGAGTACTATATGTCACTCAATAAGTCTTACTACCAATTTCTATTAGAAATTATTTTGATGACATTTTCTATGACATGTTGCCCATGTTTGCATCTCATATCCTATTAGGTCGACATTAGCTTTTTGGTCGAAGAGTTATTTATGATGGTTATAAGAACAAGTATGTGTTTGAGAAGGTCTAAGAAGACCTTGATCCTGAGTATAGCCGAACTCCAAAAAGCTATAAAGGTCGACATGCCAACTTTTATGTTGGTCAGGAGTATATTGGAGTTGGAGGAGCAGATTGAGCTACCCTGAGAGGTTAGGGAGCTATTAAATGTATATGCCGACTTGTTTCCAAAATAGTTAATTGAGGGATTACCCCCATTCAGAGGCATTGAACACTGCATTGACTTGATACCTAGCATTACCCTACCGAACAAACTAGCTTATCAATTGAATCCCAAACAAGTTGTTGAACTTTAGAAACAAGTCAATGAGTTACAAGGAAAAGGATATGTAAGGGAAAGCCTTAGCCCTTATGTTATACCAATGCTCCCTATGCTAAAAAAGGATGGAACATGGTGTATGTACATAAATAGTAAAGCCGTGAATAAGATCACAATTAAGTACAAATATCCCATCATTAGATGGATGATATGTTAGATGAATTGAGTGGCTCCAAATTGTTCAGCAAGATCGATTTGAAGTTTGGCTTCCATCAAATCTGGATGAGGTAGGGAGATGAATGGAAAACTACTTTTAAACTCGACATAGACTCTATAAGTGGATAGTTATGCCTTTTCGCTTGTCAAAGGATCCAAACACTTTCATGCAATTAATGAACCGTGTATTAAGAAATCTAATCGAGTAGTGTGTCGTGGTATACTTTAATGACATCCTTGTATACGGTGCCACTAGACCGAGTCATTGTGAACATCTCCATGCTATGCTAGATGTGCTCTAAGCCGAGAGGTTATTAGGCAACTTAAAGAAGTGTAGTTTTTGCCAGGAGGAAATAGTATTTTTAGGTTATATAATTAGTGGAGTCAATTTACGACTTGACGAAGAGAAGGTTTGAGCTATTTTCAAGTGGCTAACTCTAATCACTTGTACTGAGGTGAGAAGTTTCCATGGACTGGCATCCTTTTATCAAAGATTCATAAAAAAATTTAGTACCATTGTTGCACCCTGTACTAAGATGACAAAGAAGAACATTGAGTTCAAATGGGGAGAAAGAGAAGAGAGGAGTTTGGTGAAGTAAAGGTAAGATTAACTTTTGCACCTGGACTAGCCTTACTTAACTTTGAGAAGATATTTGACCTAAAGTGTGACGCGTTAGGCATTGGTATAGGCATTGTCTTGTTGCAAGAAGGTCAACCAATCGCCTATCATAGTAAGAAGCTCAAAAGACCTCAACTGAACTACTCAGTGTATGATAGAGAACTCTTATCCCTTATCCGAACACAGTAAGTGTGGCAGCATTATTATCGAGAAAGTTTGACATTTAGAAGTCAGACCAAGCTATTGAAGAAGTAAGTACAGTGGGTTGAATTCTTATAGGGATTCACTTTGTAATCAAATATAAACAAGGTAAAAGCAATGTGGTTGCTGATGCTCTATCGAGAAGGCATGTTCTCCTCATTGAACTGCAAACGAGGTTATTGGGGTTTACAAGCATCAAAGAGTAGTATCCTAAAGACCCCCACTTTGGTCCTATAATTGGGCAATGTGCCAACAGAAGAACAGTTAGCGAATACCATGTAAAGGATGGCTATTTGTTTTAAAGTGGAAAGAGAGCTATAAGTGAGAGAAGCCTATAGTAGAGGACTATTTGGCTACTTTGGGTAGAGGAGGACATATGAATTATTGAATGGTTGATTCTTTTAATTGAGACTAAGACGACATGTACACCAAGTTATTAAGGGTTGTGCTACCTGCAAGAGGACCAAATACCGAGCCAAATAAAGGAAAGCAATGCCATTACTTGTTTCGACTCGACCTTGGACCAAGCTAAGCATGACTTTCTTCTTGGATTACCAAGAAACGTCTGAGGCAAAGACTTTGTAATGGTCATCATGGATCAATTTAGTAAGATGGCATATTTTGTGCCCTACTCTAAAATTAACAATGCTTCAGTTATTGCTTCTCTCTTTTTGTAGGAAATTGTTTAGCTATATAGCATATCAAGGAGTGTAGTCTCAAACAAAGATCTAAAGATCCTGAGCCATTTTTGGAGAACTTTATGGCATTGATAGAGACTAAACTTCTATTCAACACTTCCTATCATCCCCAAATCGATGGCCAAATAGAAGTGGTCAACCGTACTTTGGGATCACTGCTTTTAGCTGCAATGGGAAAGAACTTAACCAATTGGGATGTTTATTTGCTCGTAGTAGAATTCGCTTACAATTGAACAATGCATGACATCACCAAGCAGACCCCCTTTGAAGTCGTCTATGGCTTTAACTTTGAGTTATCCCTTAATCACACCCTTATACCCATGTTTGAATAAGAAGACTTAAGGCAAGAGCCCGAGCGTAGTCCTTACAATACATCTATGAGAAGGTTACTCAATAGATTGACCAAGCTACCAAGAAAATGTGAGAAAGAGTAAAGAGAAGGAAGTTAGTACAGTTTCAACCTAGAGACCTAGTATGGTTACACTTGAACAAGGAGAGGTTCCTGAGTAAGAGAAAGAATAAGTTGTTCAATCGAGCTGAACGCCATTTCAAAATCCTCCGGAAGACCAATGACAATGCCTACCGATTGGAATTACCCGAAGATTATAGAGTTTTTGACACTTTCAATATTGCCAACCTCAATCCCTATCACCCTAAGAGAGAATTAAACGAAGACTAATTGGATTTGATCTTAAATCCAAGGTAACCAGGAAGGAATGATAGGAATCGGACTATTGGACTTTTGACTTGCAGCCGCGCTTAAGGCCTAGCAAGACTAATGAGGTGAATCCTCCTATTCCAACCAACTCCTATTGAGGCCGAGTTGATCCTTACTACCGATCAACTTCTTATACTAAGCCGAATAACTATACATCTCTCTTGAGTCGTGTATCGATTGGACAAATGCCTTATTAATAAACTGGCCCCTTATACACAATTACTTAACCATAATAGAGCCAATCACCAACTCAGCTACATTAGTGTCAAGAAGCCAAGAGCTTCGACACATATCTATAGGCATCTCTTCTATGACGGGTTTAGGTCTAACTGGCACCCTTACTCAGCACCTTTGCTTGGCTCTCCATCCTAATAGTACTATTTTGTCTATTTTTACCAATAGCATCCTTAACAGGCTGTTGCTACACATCCCAGTCCTATGTGAAGGAATCTGCCGCATTAATAATTATTTTCTTTAAATTTTCATTTTTATCCTTTGTATTCCTTGTACATTACTTTTTGTAGGCATTACCCTTTTTGTCTTTTTACATTTTTAGTAGGTTATCCTAATTTCTCGAGTATAAATACCTTCTATATATGTAGCCACAAAACACATTAATCATCATTTTCAATATACTGAATATATTTCTTGTAAACATTGCTCTTGTTAACTTGTTTACTTACTTTATTCTTATCTTAACCTTTAAGTAAGGCTAGGTGGTGAGTAATCTCACAAGACCCTCTTGTGCATCATATTGAGCTGTATCGTAAGTCCTCGAAAGTTCTATTGATGCATCATATCCTGTAAAGCTGTTCGTGAGTTTGCTTATTTATTTTTTAGTTGTTCTACTACTTTCCATCTTGTTCTTCTAGCTTTCGACAAGCTTAAACCTACCCCTATGATTGACCTTATTCGTTCTTGGTTTTGATTTGCATTAAGAGGGGAAGTGCCCTGTAGCCTTGTTAAAACCTTAAAGAGAGATTGATGAAAGGAAGCACCCTATGGGCTTGCTAAACCTTGAGAGAGGTAGTGAATTAGGATAGTACTTTATGAGTTGACTAAAATCTTAAAAATGGATTAAAGATGAGACAGCGCTCTAAGCTAGTTAGAACCTTAAAGAAATGATAAAAGATAGGATAGTGCTTTAAGAGCTGGTTAGAACCCTAAACATGGATTAAAGATGGGATAGTGCTCTAAGAGTTGGCTAGAACCATAAAAATGAATGAAAGAGGGGACAACACTCTAAAAGCTGGTTAGAATCTTAAAAGAAAATGATGAAAGATGGAATGTTACTCTAAAAGATGGCTAGAACCTTAAAAAATGATGAAAGAGGGGATGGTGCTCTCAAGGCTAGCTAAAACCCTAAAAATGGATTAAAGATGGGATAGTACTCTAAGAGCTTGTTAAAACCCCAGAGGAATAATGAAAGATGGGATAACATTCTAAGAGGTGGCTAAAACACTAAAAATGAATGAAAGAGGGGACAACGCTCTAAAGGTTAGCTAAAACCCTAAAAAAAAATGATGAAAGATGGGACAACACTCTAAAAACTAGCTAAAACTAAAAAAAAAATGATGAAACATTAAAGAAGCAAAGTGAGGAATGTAATCAGTTTGAAGAACTTCTTGACTTGAAAAATATTTACAAACAAAGAATTTGCTGAGAACCATTTAATGACACAAAAAAAAAGGCATCAAGGATTAAGTCCCTTAATGACTTAGATTAATATGATTAGCTTAAAAGGTGTGACCACATTGAAAAGGAAACAAATAACCTGAATTGAAAGATTGGCTACATGGAATGGATAAAAAAGCCTGTAACAAGCCTTTACCTTTTCTCTCTCTACTTTTTTTTTCCTTTGAAATTTTGCTAACGGGTATAAATTCTTATTAAGGAACAAATATTATAATCATCCCATTTTCTTACTAACCGTGTAGACCATCTCATATTGCTCTTAGTATTTGAAAATGTCTCTTGACCTTGATGCTGAGTTTCCTCATAGGGCTTTGTGATTTTAAACATTCCTTTACTAAAAAAAAAAAAAAAAAGGCAACTCATGATTAGTCTAGTTAAAGAGGGCTTCCTTGCAAAGTCTCGATCCAAATTATACTCTTGACTACGGGCCAAGTGGCTTTATGTTTAGGTCAACCCATAAGAATTTGTTATAATTAGCAAATTTCTTTTTTTTTTTTATTTACTTATTTATTTATTGTGAGAGAGAAAGATAAGGCTTTATTTTAAACAAACCTAGAAGCTTAATGAGGACAGTGATTCTTGGGGTTCTGTTTACAAGTTTGTGAAATTTACATTTCCATGAGTGAGAAGGAACAATGGTTAGATGAATGATATTGAAGGACTATTTACAAAGAAGAAAATACTAAAGAATGAAGAACGATAAATTAAAGAGAACTTTTTTTATAAGATCAGAGTACAGAAAACAAAGGAAGAGGGCCTAATATTTATTCTCAATTTTTGTTTAATGAAACTTGGCATTTATTCTAAGCCTCTTAGCTATGAATTGGAAAAACCCTAAACTAAGTCTCATAGATGAACTCAAAGGTCTTCCGGCATTTCATGAGTTTCCTTAATATTTTTTCTACGAAGGGCCTTTTAAGGCCCGATTGTGAGCTTTAGAGCATTCTAGCTTCTCCTTCATATAGGCAATCTCAACCTCTAGTAGTTGCTTGTGAATCCTAGGAGGTCTTGTAGCCTATCAATTCTCTAATTATTTACTTGGTTATCTATCATTTTTTGCCTAAATATTTCATAGACAAGAATCATATATCAATAAAAGAATACATGGAAACATGCATATGGTTAGAACCGTTTAGGCTAGTACATTATTCTTTAAGTTGCAACCCTTTTGCTTGATTTGGTGTTTAACTCTTATAAAAAACAGATTACATTTCTAAAAAACTTTCAAATATTAGTAGGGTTACAATTTAAGAGTAGCGTATTAACTTAAGGTTTTAAGGGAAATACATGCAATTAAGGTGGGTTCTAAAGGTTCTAAAGGTTCTTAAGCTTTGTAACTCACTCATTTTTAGAAAATGCCTTCATTGGTCACATCACAGCTTAAGTGAGGGTGGCTTAATCAATCTCGAGTGGTGGTTACACCATAGCAGCTGGAGCCTACAAAATGGCCCCCCTATTCGAGGGTTTTAATATGGTTCGAGTTTAACTGCATCTACTTAGCATCCATGATCCAATTATTTCTCCTAATGTCCTAAGTGTGTTGCATGAAAAATAAATACAGTAATTAAAACAAAGTATATACATAAAATAAATAAATAAATAATATGGGTATTTTGAAAGGTAAATTTAATTTCAAAAAGTTTTTTAAATGGCTAGCCCTCTTGAAATCCCTAATGGAGTCATCAAGCTATCGAACCTGATTTTTTCTTAGTTTTTATTATTTTCCTTAACTTACTTTGTATTAAAACCTAGCTTGTTTAATACTATCCCTCCACTAAGACTTTAGAAAAACTTGGTTTTTCTTTTGAAAATTATTTGGAGTCAAGATAAATAATTAAGTTATAACTAATTGGGTGGATTGATAATAACTTAACTATCGATCTTTTGATAAAACCAATTTTTAAAAACGATTTTAAAACTAGAGATTTTGGATTTAGAGGCTATCTTATTAAACCCTAAACTTGTAATACTTTTACTTTCCGATTTTAGATTCACTTTTCAATAATACCCTTCTAAAAGAAAACATCTGATCACATGTAGACAAATAAATAACATCTAAAAAGGATAATTGAACTATTATATATAAAGATGGAAAAAAAGAAAAATTTCTATATTTTAAGTCACCCCTTAATTTTATAAGAATACCTACATACTCGCTATTTGGGATTAGACTTTCGTAGTTCATTTGGGAAAACTGTTATTGGGGGTGGTTTATTTTAAATTTGAAAACTTGTTGAGTTTACATCTTTTAGCCATTTCATTTTACTTGGGAAAAATTCTAGGGAAGAGTCTTAAATTGGTTTTGTCTATTTTTGGAAAATTATAGAATGTGCCTTAATTTTGAAAATGGTTTATTTATTTGGAAAATTAATTTTTCTAAGTGATAAAACGATTTTTCATTTTTTATTATTTTCTTTATTTTATTTTATTATTTTTTTTTTTTGTGTTTTACTGAATAAAAACTTAAATAAACTTCTTTTTTTTCGTCTTTTTCTTTATGTCTTTCTTTCTTTCCTCTTTTTCCCCTTTTTCTTTTTCAGATTTTTTTTGGGTTACAACAAAATTATAACAAATAAATAATTTAAAGAAAAGAAAAAATACATTAAATCAAATGTAATCAAATGAGACAGAACTGGACTTGGATAGCACACATGTTAAACTAGGGTATGAGCACAAGTCTTCAGGTCGAGCTTCAAGGAGGAGATAATGGTTGTGAGGGACCATTCGAAGTGATTTTGACACCAAAACGAGTGGGTGGGGGGATTTTTATGTGTTTTCAATTGGGATTAGTGGGTCTAGTAATGATGCCGTTGTGTATAGTGTTAGTTTTAGTGGTGTTTGATGAGTAGCCGATTGTAAGTCGAGTGTTGCGTGATGGTAGTTTGCTAGAGTTACAATGTTAGGGGTGGATCTATTTGTATTGCTATTGTTACGCATATTGGGTTGAGTAGTTAGGGCGGGGGTTGTTGGAATGAGGATCCACTTTATGGCTTGGCCATGTAGTGTAGTGGTTCAGGGGGTATTGGTAGAGTGTATCTAGGTGTCGGTTGTCAGGGGCATGAAGTGTTACCGCTATCCAAACTTGTTAGGCAATGGCTGGTTAGTGTAGTGATGGCAAGAGAGAGAGTAGGCTTTGATCATTTGGTTATGAGTGATTGGGGAGTTAGTTGGTCAAAGCTGCTGTCCATGTTGGGGTAATCATATGTTGGAGTGGGGAATAAGGGAGAATGAGGATGGAGTTGTGTTGTTGAGTGAAGGATGAGGGCTATATTATTGTTGCGTTAGTGATAAGAAGTGATGAGTTGGAGAGAAAACTATGTGATGATGATAGCTTCTTATCCTTATTCTTTCTGAAACAAGAAGATGATGATACATTTAGAGATCAAAGCTTAGATGGAAAGTCAAAATTCACAATGAATGATGGAGGAAGATTGAGCTTGATTTGTGAACAAGTCAAACGTACGTCTTAGATGCTTGTTTTTTTGCCAAAAATGTTAAGTGGAAGCTTTGAATAACATTAATCAGCATTGAAAGGAAAAACCGGAAATTAAGTTTTCTTAAATTTTTTTAGTTGATTTCATCCTTTTAAACACGTGAATTTGGACTCAGTTTGGGCTTCAATTCAAAATAAGCTACATAGAGGATAGGAATCATCCATTAATTGGTGTATTTACACATGGAAATTGTGCGAAAATTAGGCCAAAGTAAGGGGTGTAGACTGGTTTTGCTAGGGGAAAGGAGGGAAAAGGAAAGAAAGAGAGAGAAAGGGGGCTGACATGGCGCTACGTCAATTGCGTAGTCTAGTAACATTGTCCCATGTGTCTTTAACAAGATACGTAGCCAATCACGTGGCAGGAGTTAACATGTCATGTGCCACATGTCACGAAGTGCTAACGTAACGCCACATCAACTGTAGTCGGTCGAAGTAGCGCAACGTATCCACAGTGGTTACATGGCCTAATGCTTTCCTAACATGTAGTTGTATCTTTTATGAAGAAAAATAAAAGGCACTTTGTGCCTTTAGTGAAATTCGAACTCAAGATCTCCAAGTTATATACAATGTGAAGTCAGAGTGTAAAATCATTAAGCCATTAGCTTATACCTTATTCATATATTTAATCAAATTGCATATATGAACTCAATTAGTTTAAGTTAAATTTAAATCTAAACTTAGGCCCAACATCCCCTTTATTATTTTTATTATTTAAGGCCTAAAATGGCTAAAGTCATTAAAATTTCCTATTCTTATTTAAAACTATCTTTTTTATTATTTATTATCATTATTATTTTAATTTTCTATTTTTATGTGTTTTCTCTAAACTTTCTATTTTTCTAAACTTTTCCAAATTTTTTATTTTTAGTGCTTTTTTCTTTTTTTTTTGTATTTTTCTAATTTTGTGTACTTTTTTCCTAAATTAAAAACTTTTACTTTATTCTAAGATTTTTAAATTATAAGGGGGGCAAAATTTGGGTGTTTACAGTCAGTAGACACCTATGCATAGAAGAAAAGCAATATAGTTTTCTTAAAGTAACTGTAAAAGCTAATTATGAGATTACCCTAGCAAAGATAAATACACCTATCCATATTGCCTTTATCTTAAAAAAAAAAAACAAAAGAATAGATGATGAAGAAAGACTCATGAAACTACAATTCTTCTAAATAGCAAGCAGGGTGATAAGCCTGACAAACATCCGCTATTTGGTAGCACCATTGCCTATTGATTGTCTATTGAAAGTAATTTTCCGCATTTACTGCCAAAAGAAAGAGCAATTCACTATGGCATTTCCACAAAGAATCCAATATTTCCAAGAGGATAAGAAGAAGTGGTTGCACTTGCAAACTTTAGTAAACAAAGTTTGGTCGTTGGAGATCCAATGTCATACCAGCAAGAAGAACATATTAATATGAAATGTCAAATTAATTGAGTATTAATTTGAATGAGCTAAAACTTAAAAAACTCATAAAAAATACTTACTTCAATTGAGGGTAATATGTATAGTGGTTGATTCCACCATTTTACTAACTTCAACATTTAAAGAGATAATTTAGGAAAAAGAAATAGTAAGCCATAAGTACATAATACACACATTCCTAAGGAGAAAACAATCAAATAATATTAATACTTTCACAAATTAAATGAAATTTTTTGTACTTGAATTAAGAGCTTCCAATTCTTCAGGATCTTCCTCTACACAAAACATCGTATCGGGATTTTCTAACCAATCTTATGCACAAATCAAAACTTCCACCATATATGGAGTTAAAGAACTTCTAAAAGGATTAAGTATGCGATCACAAGTGCCAAAAGCACCCTCAAAAGCCACAGCCGACAAAGAGATGGCCAAAACATCTTTCACTATCATAGAAAGAATAAGGAATCTAGAAGAGGACCTTCTCCATCAATCTAGCACATCAAGACCCTTATTATCAAAGTTCTGACAATCTTCCCTAATATACTTTTCTAATTCATTTTTTTGCACTCGCTTGTCCCCTCCCTTCTCATGACTAAAAACTGATCTCCATGGTCTAAGGTCTTGATTTTTTCTTTGTAGTTGTATCTCTTAATTTGAGGTAACACTTTCCTCTTTATGACCACAGCTGAACTCATACTCATGATACAATGATGAAAGTATGTAGCTAATTTTACTCATGAGTTGATTAGCCTTTTTAGGATCATACACATGCCTCACCATTTGGTTAACATAAGTCAACTTTTGACGAAGATCAAGTATAGTTGAAATAAAAGTGATAGGAATCAAATCCTTAGACCAATCACATACAGTCGAGCTAAAGGACTACAAGGACTCACATGGAGAATACTAGCTCGAAACCTTATTCACAACGAAGATTCCTATCCCAATCTTAACCTTCTACACTTCTATTAATTTAGTATCAAGCTCTCATTAGGACCAATACCGTTTTTGAGCTACCAAGTAGATGTGCCAGCCTGCTAAGCAATCACACCCATTGTTGGGATCATACCGTATGGCAAGTAGCTCCCAAGTCGAGCAGCATCAAACCTCTATCCAAGCTGGGCCACCAAGACACCCAACCTAAAGAAGATTAGAATGTTCTTCAATACTCGAGCTCTAACTATTGACTTCTTTCTTACCTCATCTAAACAGGATCCTAAAACTACCAAGCCACCTCAAAATTCACTTAAGCCTAATCAACTACACTACAAGCCTCTAGTCGCCTCTTAATACGTATCTTCTACCACAATATTCTATAATGATTCCTTACTTTACTGTACAATGTATCATTTGCCATTTTTATCCCTTTTAAGAATGTTTTAGGAATCTTTTGTACATTATCCATTTTGTCTTTTCTTTATTTAATGTAATCTTAGTTGAGGTCATATAAATACCTCACTTCCTTGTATACAGACACGACATTGCATTATTGAATCATTACAAATTTCCCTTTGTGAGCAACCCTAGTGGTCTCATTTACACTTTAACTCTTATATCTTCCCTTTAGTAAGGAGTTGTGATAAGTGACCCTATTGTTCGAATCAGTGAGTCATATATGACGAATTGTAGACTGAGTAGGATTAGTTAGTGTGTCATATTCAATTGGTAGCTGTTTGAATTTGCTAACCCCATTTTACTTTCTTTTGGTTCTCGTTCATTGTGGTGCTTTCTCCATATATACAACCTTGGAAACTCGTCAACTTCACTGGTATCAAAGCATGGTTTTGAGAGGAAGCGTATGAAGTTTTGTTCGTGTTTGCTATTTATCGCTGCGTGTTTCTTCCGTAGCTACTGCAATGTGTTTGAGTGAAGTAAGTTTTGAAGTTGTGAGCTAAGAAGTCAAGGTTCATGTATTGGTAAGTGTATTTCCAATTGTTACTCTATTTTTTCATTGCAAAACAGAGTAGTTCATTTCTATTGTATTTAAGTGAGTATTGGGTGTTGAAGTTGTCAAAGTGTGTTAGTAAGGTTATGGGTAGTAAGTAAAAGTGTCTGTTGTGTATTGTGTTGTGAACTTGTCAAAGGAGTATTACACTATATCGGATTTAAGTGTTTAAGGTATTATTGGAGACTTAGGTAGTGGTGCTCATGCTTACTAAGGTCAAAATGCTAGTAATACCTTTAGGTCAATCAATGACAAGCTTGACAAACTCACCAATCTTGTTGAGAGTTTAGTTACTGTGATGCAAATCAATAGACAACAACTACTGGGTATACCTCATCGTAACTTACCTGAGAATGTTCTTGAGAGATGATATGGCTAAGTTAGTTGAGCTAATTGCCCAGCTAAACCCCATCGAGCTGGAGGGGTTGCAAATTGAGCTGCTAAACGATGACTAAAGTTGGAGGAGATTGAGGAGGATATTAAGGATGTAGATTTAGAGGATGATGGAGGGGAAGAAGAAGAGGTTGAATATTACTAAGCACAAGGGCAAGGACACCATGCTCCTTGAGGACTTGACCATATCAAGGTCCAAATCCTACCTTTTAGTGGAAGTGGAGATGTAGATGAATATTTAGAGTACGAAGAAAAAGTTGATACAATCTTTTATTGTTATGGGTATATAGATGCAGTTAAGGTTCAACTTGCTACACTTGAATTTTCTAGTTATGCTACCATTTGGCAAAAGAATCTGAATACAGCTAAAGAGAGAGATGGAAGACGAGGTATGCAAACTTGGGCAAAGATGAAGAGATTGTTGATGGGAAGATTTGTACCCAAGACTTACTTACAGGATACATTTGCAAAGTTGCAAAAATTTTACTAAGGAAGCCAATCTATCAATGACTACGTAAGAGAATTCCAAATATTGATGATCCAAGCAGACGTAGATGAACTAGAGGCTTGCATAGTATCAAGGTTTATTTCAGACTCAATTATGAGATTCATAATATTGTAGAGTTATAGTGGTTTCATATACTAGAAAAGGTCATGAAAGTGCTACAGAGGGTTGAAAAGCAAATGAGGAATGTTTTGAGCAGACCTAGGTTGAGTTTTTCTTGAGCTCCTATTCTACATTGATCTACTCATGTTGAGCCAAGGAAAAACATGATTAACCTAATGATAGTTGAGTAAGCCAAAAGAGCTGAGTTGAAGATATACCGACCCTAAGGATATATGAGAAAGGATAGACCTTTGGATGGAAGATGAGCGAAGTGAAATGCTTCAAATGCTTGGGTTTTAGATACATGGCTACTGAGTATCCTAACTGGCATGCCATAGTGCTCCGAGAAGATGTAGTGGATAGCATTAACAAGAGCAAACTAAAGGAGGAGAAGAATGCTGGAAGAGTTGAAGTTAAGGAGGAAGAGGAAACGTATGTCTATGCCGACCAAGGAGAAGTGATGACGTTAGTATTGAGATGAATGCTGAGCTCCTTACCGATTTCCGAGGAAGACCAAAGAGAAAATTTGTTCCATACAAAGTATAACATTAAATGTGTGCCTTCATTATGGATGGAGGGAGTTGTACCAATATTATTGTACAGTCCTTTGTGTAGAGGTTAGGACTACTGACCTTTAAGCACCTCTGACCTTACAAGCTATATTGGCTTCATGATAAGGTTGCTCTATACATTAGTGAAAAAGTGATGGTGCCATTTAGTGTTAGAAATGTGTATAGGGATAAAGTGGTATGTGATGTCGTCTCCATGAGAGCTTCACATCTGTTGCTTGGAAGACTATGCTTGTTTGACCGAGCTTCACACCTATGCCTTTGTTAAGGATGGGAAAAAGATTGTATTGTAACGCATGACACCAACCCAAGTGAATGAGACCCATAACCAGACACCCGAGCTAGCAAGAAGACAGCCTTAATGATGAGCCAAAGAGAGCTCCAAGCTATTGAAAAGGTTGATGAGCCTATGTTTTTATTGATCAGAAGATTGTTGGAGATGAGAGATCTAGAAGATGTGCTTAATGAGATCTAAAGATTGATTGATGAATTTTCTAATCTATTCCCTGAAGAGTTGCCTAAAGGACTACCCCTAATTCGAGGCATAGAACACTGTGTTGATTTACAACTAAGCGTAACCCTACCAAATTGACTTGCCTATAGAATGAATCCTAAGCAAGCTGTTGAGATGAAAAGGCAAGTAGATGAGCTGATAGAATAAGGTTATATGAGGGAGACCATGAGTTCTTGTGCTATACCAGCTTTGCTTGTCCCAAAAAAGGACGGTTCATGGTGGATGTGCATCGATAGCCAAGCAATCACCCAAATTACTATCAAGTATAGATACCCAATACTGAAGCTCGATGACATATTAGATGAGCTTCGTAAAACAAAGATAGTCTTAAAGATTGATTTGTAGAGTGTCTATCACCAAATTCGCATGAGGCTTAATAATGAATGGAAGATTTCCTTCAAGATGAAGCATGGTATCTATGACTAGTTGGTTATGCCATTTGGACTTACAAATGCTTCGAGCACATTTATGCGACTTATGAACCATATAATATGTCCTCTAATCAGAAGATGTGTGGTTTTATACTTTAAGGATACATTAGTATATCATGCCAACCTGAACAACTACGCTCAAGATCTCTAAACTATTTTTGACAACTTATGAGCCGAGAAGTTGTATGGAAACCTAAAGAAATGTATGTTTTATCAAAATGAAGTTGTCTTTCTTGGGTAAAGGTATGCAAATGGGCTTTAACTTGTGGGTCAGCTTGTTTAACCTACTTTTTAAACGAGCTTAGGCTAAGATTTTTTAGCCTGTTTATGTCACGCCCCGAAGCGGCAGAGTCATAACAGCCCCCGCCGTGTAAACCATCCTAAGATAGAAGTTAGCCTTACAACCGCTATCTTAGACCTGATCTACACAAGGCGTCCACGACTAACCCGCTTTGAAGGAAACAGTTTGTAATTTAAATAAATCATTTCTCTAAGAAAGTGAGGAAAGATATATATATTATAATATAGTTATTACAATTAAGGTTTACAAGATTTCTCCGTAATATATTTCCTAGTTATTACATCATTCAAAAATGAAAAGTTCTAAACTAAAAGCTTAAACCTTAAAAATATATATTTATTCTTCACATGTTTTTCTTTACTCCCCAGGATCCAACAGTTGCTAGCTTCAGAGTAGTTGTTGCCGCTTCTTAGCCAGCACCTGCACGACGTCTATAGGGATGTGAGCAACCACAGCTCAGTAAGTTAGGACGGAGGACTTAAAACTATACTATACACACAACAAGATTTTCAATCATTTATTAGGTGCAATGCATGTGCAAGCAAATGCCATCGCACGACGTTGTCCGACCTGTCGTGAGATTAGAGAAATTGCGTCCGCTCTAATCCGGGTTGAGGAGTTGCCGTTAATGCAACAGCTCACGACCAAACCCAGGCTTGTGTAATGGAGACCTTGCTCCTCCCGCGACTACCTTCGAACCACTGCCTTCACCCTCGCCGCGACCTCCTCTCCTGTCACTTAGTTCGACTAAGGATGAAGAAGGGACCATTTTGCAATCCTGCGCTATCTCTTCCGAAGGGGTCGGTATTTGGCCGGAGAGTCCTAGATCCCCTAACGGGTTGCCATGCATGATCGATTATGATTACTGGTCTTATATTTGATTAAGTCCAATTTAGGGTGATCAATCATTACATACAATTCATACAACATGTGCCAAAGCAACAAACAGAATCATAGCATTACCTATAATCAAGCACATGCACACATTCAACTATCTAGCAAGCACAACCAAGTATAATCTTAAGCCTCCAAAAATACAGCATCGTATTAATCCCAACTTACCTCGACTCCGCGCTCACTCACTCGAGGTCCGATTTGCTCAGGCCATCGCCGATCATCCCTATAACACGAACGTGGTTTCAGCTTTTCATATAAATATTATAAGTTCATTTTATCATATAACACTTATTGTTAGGTTTTGTTTAAAGTTTAATATGCCTAATTATCTAGGTATTAAATTTTTGACAATTATTCTAGGTTTGGGGTTAGGTTCAGGTTCGGTTTTCGCATCGATTTCTAAATTAGGTTTTAGTTCGATTTCTAAATCCTAAACATGTTCGAATCCTAAACATGTTCGAATCCTAATGTGAAATTAATCACATTAAGCTCGAGTATCCAAATATCCTATTAGGTCTTAATTTAGTATTCTAAGCTATTCAGTACACGCTAACCCTAATTGAGGTATCGGATTTATTCCCGATGTGTAAAAATCTTACATTTTGAGATATTTACTTAAAATTAAATATTATTTCAGATTTATTATTTTTCTGATTTCAATTATAATATTATATAAATAACTTTATTTTTTTAGATTTATTAATTTACATTTTTACATATTCCTAATTTCTTATATTCTTTACCTAATTTCCCTAATTAACCATACTTAGTACCTAAAGGCTAGGATTAGGGTTCCACTGCAGAGATTAACTTCCCTAAACATCTAATTAAGTTCCAAATCAGTAATTAACATCCTAATCACCTAATTAATCCTAAATTACCCGATTTTACCATCATTTTAGGGCTAAAAATTAACTTAAAATTTTCGAAAATTAATTTTAAAAAAATGGCTTCATAGCATTGTTCTACATCATATGAGAATCCTACAGAAAAATTTTGAGCCCCAAACTACATCCCTAAGCCTATTTAATTTCCGGTTTACTCATGCTCGGTTTTGAACAATTTGTTAGGGACCCTATATTTCCAAACATAATTAAACTAAATCAATATTTTTACTTAAATCTACATACAATAAAAACCTCAGAATAACAAGTTTCATAATTTTCTGGGCAAAATAACTAATTTTACAAAATTATACAAAAATCGGGGTGAATAAATGACTAACCGGTTCGAAGCTTTCTGGCCATCCAAACCCGGTCCAAGGCTGTCGGCCAGTCCAGGCGCTGGTTCTAGTGTAGGGTGGTGGTGGTGGTTCGGTCCCAAGTGGTAGTGGGTGGTGGTTTTAGTTCATCTTGCTAATCTGTACAGTTTTCTTTTTTTTTTTATTTTCTGGAATTTCTCTCGATTTTTCTTATGTTTCGATTTTTCTCAGATCACAAACTATCCAAATGACTTCTGAGAATTTTTTCCTTATTTATAGACAAATATAGTAATTAATGTGCATTAATTTGATGGGATTTTGCCCTATTTCCTTGATTTTTGGCTTTTTGTTTGTCAAATTCTTATTGGTTAATTTTTTCTTTTCAGTCCACGACCTGATCTTGTTGCAGTTATCCTCTTCTGATTTTTTTATAATTATTTTGTATTTTTCTTTAATTATTTACTTAGTTTTCGGCCAATTTTAGTAATTACGCGTATTTTTATCTACACGTAAATACATATAGGGTACACGTGAACATTCCTAAATATTATTTTGGTCATTCTAAAATTTTTAGTATACATATAATCTATCTCTACTAATTTATTAGTTATTATATTACACTTTTTTCCTTTTCGGTAATTAACAGTTATTATGCTTAAAATTTGAAAATTTTATAATCTCCTATTTTACTACTCATTTTCTTAAATTTAAGTTTACAGGGTCATTTTTACTGGTATTTTTTTAAATAGTTTATAATTTGGGTTTGATTGGATCCTTTAGCCGATCGCCCTAAACCTTGGGTTCTAGGTTCAATCTTACGGTTACTTGGCTGAACTTTGGGGCTTACAGTTTAAAAGCAGGTAAATAAGCCTGACTCGTTTAACTCGTAAGCTAAAGTGGGCTAATTTAGGTTGGCCTGTTTAGTACATTTATACCTTTGGCCTATGGACTAGCTCATTTAACCTGCTTTTTAAACAGGTTAGGGCCGAGATTTTTTAGCCTGTTTAATCCGTGGGCTAAAATATGCCAGGCCGGCTTGGCCTGTTTAACCTGCTTGCAGACCTGTATTCTTGGGTATGTAATATCTATCTTGGAATGGTCGATGTTGAAAAATGCCACTGAAGTATAAAGCTTTCATGGCCTTGCTTCTTTATATAGAAGATTCATTAAAAACTTTAGTACAATTGCAACCCCCTTAACCGAGCTAATAAAGAAGAATGATGGATTCTGCTAGATGATCGAGCTAAGTAGAACTTTGGGGAAATCAAAGAGAAGCTCATTAATACTTATGTCTAAGCTCTATCAGATTTTGGCTAGCCATTTGAATTGGAATGCGATGCATCAAACATTGGGATTGGTGTAGTCTTAATGCAAGAATAACAACTAATTGATTACTACAGTGAGAAGTCTAGTGGTGTAACGCTAAATTATTTTTTGTATGAGAAAGAGTTGTACTCACTTTTCTAAGCCCTTACTGTTTGCCAACACTATCTATTACCATGAGAGTTTGTAATTTATACGAATCATAAGTCCTTGAAGTATCTTGAGAGTTAGAGCAAACTTTAGAAAAGGCAAGCAAAGTAGCTAGAGTTTATAAAAGGTTTTTCCTATGTGATCTAACAGAAGAAGGTAGTGCCAACGTAGTCACAAATGCCTTGTCACAATGGTAAACCCTATTGGCCACCTTATAGACAAAATTACTAAGGTTTTCACTTATTACTGAGTAGTATGCTCATAACCCTTATTTTGGTCCTATAATTGAATAGTGTAGAGAAAGAGCTACTGTTTGAGGATATTATCTCGAGAATGGCTATCTATTAAGGGAAAAAAGGTTCTACATACCAAGCTATTCCACACGCGAGCTATTGGTAAGGGAAGCTCATAGTGGTGGATTATTTGGTCATTTTAGAGAGACCAAAACAGCTAACCTGTTAAAAGAGAACTTTTAATGGCCTAGTTTGGCTAAGGATATTCATAATGTAGTTGGTAGTTGTAAAGTATGCAAGAGGGCTAAGGAAAAGAGAGAGCCACATGGAAAGTATATACCCTTACTTACATCGACCTTACCTTAGGCCGACTTCAACATGGACTTTGTCTTAGGGTTACCTTTGACATCAAGAGGAAAAGATTTGATTCTTGTTGTAGTGAATCACTTTAGCAAAATAACACACTTCATCCTATACCATTAGACTAATGATGCTTTACATACTATTGATTTGTTTTTGCAGGAAGTTATCCAAATGCATGGAATGTCGAAGACCATTGTCTTAGATTGGGATACAAAATTCTTGAGCTATTTTTGAAAGACACTTTGAAGGAGGCTTAGAACTAAACTTGTGTTTAGCTTTAGTAGCTGCCGTTAAACTAATGACTAGATTGAAGTGGTGAACAAGACATTAGGAAATTTACTCCAAGTTATCGTGGGAAAGAATTTAAAAGATTACAATCTATGTCTACCAGTTATAGAGTTCACATACAACCAAACTATCTATAGTACCACTAAGAAGACTCCTTTTGAAGTCGTCTATAGCCTCAATCCCACTATTCTCTTAAATTTAATTGGCACCCCAATAGTTGTTGAAGAAAGTCAATCTAGAGTCACCCGAGCCCAAGAATTATGAGAACTACATTAGCCTATAGCAAGGAAGATCGTCAAGTTCAATTAGAGGTAGCAAGAGATCAGTTGTTGTGGTTGCCGAACCATTTCCTTCAAACTAAGTGATTTAGTATGGATTTACCTCAGCCGAGAAATATTTCCGTACCTAAGACAGAGCAAGTTATCCCCACACGTTGATGGTCAATTCAAAGTTCTGAAGAAGATCAACCATAATGCTTATTAGGTTAAGTTACCCGGGAACTATAGTGTTTCATCTACCTTCAATGTATCTGACCCGATTCCATACCGACTAGAGAAAGAGCCAACAGAAGCTATGATAAAGTAAGAGCTAGAGACCTCTTTAGAACTAAAGACAAATCTTTTTGACCCCTAAGTAGATGATAAGAATTAACTCTTTAAACTAGTCACACATAACTGAGTTAGAGGACTATAAGGACTCATTCGAAGAATACTAGCTCGAAAACCTATTTACTACAATGATTCTTGCCCCGACCTTAACCTTTTACACTTCTCCTAGTGTTAAACTCTCATTAAGACCAATACCTTTTTTCAGCTGCCAAGCAAATGTGCCGACCTATCAAGCAATCATACCCATTGTCGAGCTCATACAATGCTCCAGGTAAGTCCCAAGTCGACCAACATCAAACCTCTGTCCGAGCTAGGTTATCGAGACACCTGACTTGGAGAGGATCGTCCTTCAATACTTAAGCTCTAACTTAAGCCAAACCAGGTCAACTGTGATTGTTGACTTCCATTTAACCTCGTACAAATAGGATTCTACAACTACCAAGCTACCTTAGAATTCAT
Organism: Lumnitzera littorea; assembly: GCA_024138015.1. Taxonomy (NCBI): domain Eukaryota; kingdom Viridiplantae; phylum Streptophyta; class Magnoliopsida; order Myrtales; family Combretaceae; genus Lumnitzera; species Lumnitzera littorea. Next base: position 13,084,214 of record JAMXBB010000003.1, on the reverse strand, counting down.
TTTAGTGTAATCAATTGCACTATAAGCCTCCAATCGCCTCTTGACACATGTCTTATGGCATAATATTCAATAATGATTCCCTACTTTACCATATAGGATATCATTTGTCTTTTCCTTATTTAGTGTAATCCTCATTGAGGTCATATAAATACCTTACTTCCTTTAACATAGACACGACATTGCATTATTAAATCATTACAAGTTTCCTTTCGTGAGCAACCCTAGTGTTCTCATTTACTCTTTAACTCTTATTTATTCCCTTTAGCAAGGAGTATAATTTGAACTGGCGAGTTATATCTGGCAAACTATGGGTTGAGTAAGATCAGTCAGTATACCATATCCGATTGGTAACTACTCGAATTTGTTAACCCCATTTTACTTTCTTTTGGTTCTCATCTGTTGTGGTGCTTTCTCCGTATATACGACTCTAGAGATGCATCATTATTTTTTTTTTCATGTTATCTATTTCTCCCCAATACTTTTCATGTTATCTTTTCATCCTTATTTTCTTTTCATGTTATCTTTTCATCCTTTCAGCAATAATCCTCACAGATGGATCATTATTTTGGCACTACTCATTAATTTCATGGCCAACACCTAATATCTCTTCAACAAATTGGTTATAGGTCACATAAAGAGAGCTAGATATGTTTAAAGTGGCATCATAAAATGACTTCAAGAATGGTAATATGCCATGTACATATTACTAGCCCTCCTTTGTAGGAACTCCCCTCATCATTGTATCCCTCACAAGTTCATGCCTAAACTTAACATCATCGCCTTCCAATGCAACAAATGCCTTTTGAAACTTTATAGTCGACTCCAACATTAAGTAAGTGTAACTCTACCTAGTTTATACATCTAAAAACAACTGTGCCTCACTATCAATGTTCTTTTTCGCCACACAACTCTTGAATTTAGCCAAATTTTTTTTTTTTTTGGTAGAAAATTTAACATATCTAACCACTGAATGGATTCTAAAGATTGAATCATCTAAATCTTTTAAACCTTCATTTACAATCAAACTTAAGACATAAGCACAACACCACATGTGTAGGTGCTCTCCCTTCATCAAGAGTGCCCTAAGATTGAAATTTTCTATCTAAGTGCAAAATGTAAAGATCATTCGAACTTGCATTATTAACTGTCATTGTAAGAACCTTAATAATACCTCAACACTTCAAACATGTCAAATTAGTCTTTCCTATAGCTTCACTAAAGTGGCTAATATTTGACAAAAATTTATAATCATTTCTTGCAACCCCTAATCATCATTAAGATAATGACATATAAGACACAAATAAGATAAACTTTGACAAAATGCCAATGTGTCAGTAGTCAAACAAATCTTACCTCCAAATGTAGAGAAAAAAAATTTCAACTTTCCTCTTTAAATAACTCTATGATATCACAAGTCAATATCCTATGAGATGGAACAGAAAATTTTGGTTGTAGGATATTGGAATATGTTACAAAAGCCTCATGCTCTACAAGCCTAAATGGAAGTTAAGTAACTATAAATAACTTAGTAAGTGCTTTTCTACATTTACTTTCATTAAACTTATTTAAGTTCATAGAAAGCTGCTTACTTTTTGAGTTAGTAGAAAGAGTTGTTTGCTTGCCCTTAAACTTAGACAACTCATCCCTATTAATAAATTGCTTGCATTTAGTTAAGTGAGTGTGTAAAGCACTTGTCCCATTTCTACTAATACATGTAGACACCTCATTTTTGTTCTTTATAGTTTTAGAAATTGTTAGAAATGGAAAAGGGGTTCTAATTCAAAAAACTAAAACAAAAAGTATATATAATTAAAAATTACAAAAAAAAAAAATAGAAAACTAAAAAAAATTAGCAAATTTAGAAAAATGAAAAAAAAAAAGGAAAGGGGGTGGGTGGGTAGGGTGAAAATAAAAATGATGATGAGAAGAATAAAAATGATTTAGAATTAGGTTTACATTATTAATAATATGGTAGTAATACGTTAGGAGGTTAAATAAATTTTGTTTGCATAAAATATTAAGGTACAGGCCAACAGTTTAATTGGCACTACACTTGATCTCAACATTAGTGAAAGCTAAAGGTCTTGAGTTCAACTCTTATTAGGCACTCATGTGCCTTTTATTTTTGAATCCCACCAAAACACTTATCACATATCTATTGGGCCACGTTTTGACATGTGGCAATTGATGACTAGATGTGTGGTTGACATGGCAACTACATGGCACCACATCAACATCTAATTCTCCCTCTTTCTTTCTTTTTCCATCTTATTCCCTCCCTTTCTCATGCACAAAATAGCTCGCCCCCCTCACTTTGCCTCAATTTTTCACGCAAATTCCACATATAAGCACATTTTTTTAATTCAATCTTATACTCCACATAGCTTACTTTGTATTGGACCCAAAAACACATCCATGTTCAATCATTTAAGGGGTCAAAAGGAGGATTGAAAATAAAAAAAAAAATAAAAAAACTTAAATGCCAGATTTTCCTTCTCCTTAAATCTCCATGATTTGAGCATTTCACTAAAAACCAAAGCTTCTAAAGGATATTTTCAGCAACAATGGATATGTAGAAATCACATATGACTGATTACATCAAGCAATTTTCCCTAATTCGAATTAAATGAGTGAAACACCCATCTATGAGGATTTTTCAAATTTAATGGTGTATTATCACCTTCCATGCTCATTTCAACCTAAGTTAGTATAAAAGGGAGTTAAGGAATTGCATTTGAGCATCAAGGGATCAATTGACCACACCTAGAATCATTCAAGCACACATACACACACTACTCCTTCTCTCTTTATCTGTAGCCAAGCTCTCTCTCAGTCTCTATATAAAAATCGTATAACCTCAAAGCAATTCAAACTGAATTTGTGCTCCTAATAGAATCCCCATGTGAAGAGCTTCTAAACGCCACCCTTTCCAACCACTGCGTGACCCTTAAGCTTCACCACCATCGCTTAGGGTTTGAACCCATGGGTCAAACATCGAAGCACCACTTTTGGTGGTTATCTCCTCAAACTAACCACGCAGACAAGCTCGTAGCACTCGAAAACCTTAACCTTATGCCTACTTTAACTCCAATGAGCCACCACTACGTACAACCCAACATCACTATCAACCACTACTCTTCCCCACCAACCAAAACCACCTTTTTAAATTGAAACATCTACACCAATTAAACTTTTATTAGTAAGAACCTCATAAATCTCTCTTTTCCCACTCAAAATAACAAACGGAGTTGGTTAAAGCTTCTCCCCGATGCTATCCTGCCTTACTCACTCAAACGCACATGTCAATCAGGTGCTAACTCGAAGACCTGCTTCAATTCAATCCACCAACCCGACCCAAACTTACTCCTAACCCGTACCCAATTTAAATGAAGCTCCGGCCACCTTTTCCTCATTTGTTTTATTCATTTATTTTTTCTTCTTTTTCATCTTCAAAGAGTAAAAATAATAATATATAAAAAAAAAAGAAAATAAAAAAAGGCTCTCAAACATTTCCTCTTCTTTTAATATTTTCCTTTGAGTCTACATTCTTGAAAAAAAAAATTATCACTTAAAAAAATGCTTTTTTGGAATAAATTAATTAAAAAATCCTCTTCGAAATTAGGGCTCTTCTTAGGATATTCAAAAAAATAAAACACAAAAAAGATCCTCTTTTAGAATTTTTCTTAAAAAAAAATAAATATAATAATTGGTTAAGAAATGTAAACGTGGTCAATTTTTAGAATTGAAATTTACCAACACATTTAAATTTTTGAAACAAACTAAGGAATATCTAATCCCTATTAGAAGGAACGTAGGCATCTACAGGACAACTTAAAATAGGAGAATCGTTTTATTTTCCCTTTTATAAATAAATTTAATTTGTTGTTTTTGTTCTTTTTTAAAATAGAATTAATTTTTTGTAAATCTAGAATTATTCATTCATGCTAAAAGGGGTATTTTGGCAAAATAAAGTTAGTTTTGGAAAGTTAAGTCGGTACTTATTTAAGTTTAATAGGTTAGGCTTCGAACTTAAAAGATCTCTAATTTTCCAAAATCATTTTTTTTTTCAAAAACAATTCTTTCACAAATTAGTGGCTAAGTTAGAATTAATCCATCTAATTAGTTTTAACTTAACTTTTTCTAGATCTCGGTTAGGTGACAACTCCAAAAACTTAATTTTTCAAGAAAAACTAAATTTTCCTTAATTCTTAGTTGAGGGTTTATATTGAATGGGCATAGGGTTCAATAAAAATCGGGTTAAGGAAAATAAAAACCAGAAAAATTTCAAGCTTGACAACATGTTTACAAGATTTCAAACAATAATTACATCTTGCCTTACAAATCCCATTCGCATCAGGTGGACCTAATGAAATTTGTTCCCAAACATCAAAGCGTTGTCTCTTATTCTCAAATGATGCAGATGCAAGAGGTGTAAATGAATTACCAGTAGAAGGTTAACTTCCCTCATCATTTGGTTGCCAATATCTTTAACGTCATCTTCTATTAGTTCACTAATGCTTTTTTTCTTCAAACAAAGACATTTGAAAAGTATAAAGGAATACATTAAATAGACAATGGGCATAGATAAATAATAATATACACATCATATTTACATTGGCTTCAGTTTTCTATTGCAAATATTATATACTCCTTTAATCCTTTTTATAGTTAAGGTAGATGTCAAATATATGCACTTCCTATATATTTTTAGTAGATGCATTTCACTCATTCATGTCTACATCATTACTCTTTTAATTTTAGTACCTAATTTAGATTAGAGAAATATTAGTTCTGACAACACAATTTTAAGAAGTTACTTAGCATTAAAGTAAACTATCCATCCTTGCATTAATACCCTGATACCTATTACTTCCTAACAAGCAATCCTACACAACCAAAAAATTGTGATTATGCTAATAAAAGAATCATAACAATGATAAATTCCCTTTCAATTTGTAGACTTTCGAGGCAATGATTTATATGCTAGAAATATTTAGAAATTGTAGGTCCAAAAATATAAAAGTAGAAAGACATCTTGTAAAGCCTATAAAGTTTTGGTCTAAACTCTAAATTGAATTCAAGTGCCCTAGACAACTTCATGACTCAATAAGGCCAAATAAGTTAAAACTTTGCTAAATTATAAACTTGAATATAATATGAATGAGAAAAACTCTAAAATCTTGATCGAAACCTTAATCGTATACAAGAATCCTAAGCTCCATGTACACGTAAATACAAGAGATTAGACCTGAACCTGATAAAGTCTTAAAACCAAAACCCTAAGCTTATAAAAATGTATAAATTTACCTTAATAGTAGTAAAGCCCTAATTGGTTACGATTATCAATTAATATGTGCAATTGCATAAAATCACTAATGAATTAATAGAGATAATTTCCAAATATTAATAAATAGATAAGGATAACAAAATAATTAAATAAATTAATAAAATTACAATTATGATCTTATAATTATTTGTAACGTTGCATGTATACATATATAGATATATATATATGAACAATTTCATGAATTTTTCTTTCCTTCTTACTTTTCCTTCCTCCTTTTTTTTTTCCATTTTCCTTTCTTATTTCTTTCTTCTTTTTGTACTCCAAATTCAGCTGCCATTTATCCTTCTCATTTTTCCCGTATGCTTAAATTAAAAGACAATTAGATAAGGAAAAAGTCAAATCTTATTCTATCTTCTTATCTTATTTTTCTTTTTACTTTTTCCTTTTCCTTTTTATTACCATTGGCTCCATGTATGCATATTTTCCCTCATTTCTTCATCTTTTTTTTAGAAACCAAATACAAGTCAACACAAATATTTTTCCCCTTCCTCATTTTCTTTTTCCCTTTCCTTTCTTGGTTTTCTTCTTAGCTTTTTTTTTTTTTTTTTTTTGGCCCCCATAACTTCATGAAGAAGAAAAAGAAGGGCTTTTAGTCAACAACTTTTCATGATACCAAAAAGACTAATTAATTAGTATTTATATTGCATTTGATTTATCTTGTAATATCAATTTATATGTACTCTTTATGTTGTATATGTATTTAGTAGTATTATGTATTTTAGGAGTATGTAATAGGAATTTTATGTATTTTGATATCTTTGTAATAAAATATATGTATATTTATTTGAAGTATATGTATAAGTTGTCAATTTCATGTATATGTGCTTAAATGTGTATATGTCTAACCATATATAACAATATGTACATATATGTTATGTTTATCTATGTATATATATGATACACATCAATACATACACATATATATAGTACATGTACATACATATGATACTAAGTATATTTATGTTATCATACATATATGTAAGACATACAATGAGATTGTATAAATACATATATCAAAGTATATGTACAAGTATAAATATATGTATAGTATTAGTATAGTATAAGTATTTGTACATATCTAAATAATACATATATAAGTATACTAAGATATTAACTCCTTAAAAATAAGATATATATATACACACATACACACATGTACATGGGACGTGACTCTTAAGGAGAAACTTAGGGCTAAATTTTCAAAATTAGGTAGATTATAATAATATATATATATGTATAAATATTAATTAATACTTCAAAATTGGAAAAATGTAAAAATTAAAAGAATTTAGAAAAAAAATTGACACATGGACCGATAGGAAGTTGCCACATCAGCATTCCTTCATTAAAAATCATAAATTATAAAAATAATAATAATTAATAAAATAGAAAATTACAAATACAACAAAAAGTGAATTTAATAAGAATTTATCCTTAAAATAGTGAAATAAATAAATTAATATAATTTAGGCTAAAAAATAAGAAAACTTCAAAAATATAAAATTTAGAAATTAATTAAATCATAAATTCATGAAGAAAAGCAGGTCAAAATAATAAAATTGGCAATATTTTAAGACCATGATCAAAATTGAGGGTTTTAACATTCAAAATAGACCTCACTAGGTAAAAGTACATTTGAAAACGATAAAAATTGATTATAAGTTCATAAAAATTAGAATTAAAATGAAAATGTTACGCACAATTGTAAAAAAAGCTCAAACCAGGAATTTTACATAAATAAATAACAAATCTTGATAGATTTTACTAAATACTTACGTAAAATAAGTATCTTATCAAGATAATTACTATTTTTCACACTTTCTAATTACTAAGTGATCTCGATACGGATACCAACTTTTCTATGGACTATTAAGACCCTTGATTGATCTTATGGCCGAGTAAGTATTCTTGATGATTTCATATTTGTTTGTATTTGTAGATAGTGAACTTTAAATTTCACCGATAAATTGCTTAATGTGTGAGGTTTGGGATTGACATGTGACTGATATTTGTGTGAAAATACTTTAAATTATAAAAATGAATCGACTGTTGTATTATAGATATCTATAAGGAATTGTCTATCTATGATATTGGATGGTTACATAATAACTGAACTTAAATATATTTGACTTTATTAAATTAAACTAAATCATGTATAACCATACATTACATTATACTAATTTCGGCTGTCACATCACATCACATGGAGGTAGCGAAAGATTATGTGGGGGTTGATTATATACTTATGATTAAAGTGTTTCAATACAGTGTACTTATACAACATAACCTTACCTTAGCCCGCGAAATTACTAGGTGTTAAAGGTGCATCTAGCTAGGGCTCGAGTCTGAAGGCCTCCGTTTAAGGGTAAGTGTAGACTATGGGGGCCAATTCACAATCATACCTTAAACTTGGTTTTTGAAACTACAATTGAAATGGACTATTTTATTTTAAATATGAAATGCAAAGTTTTGTACTTATGTGAGTTCAGGTATGATACCTAGATCTAATTGATGTTGTGTATTCTCCAACCCTGATTTAGGAAGACATTAAATCTGAGTCGTATACAGTGTCTGGTCAACTGTATGTATTTGTATGGTATTATGCTTGTTCATGTATTTATATGTTTGAAATTAATCGTTGAATAACTTGTTTGTTGTATAGTTGAAGAATAACTTACTAAGTTTATAGCTTACATCCCTATAGACTTCTTTTGCAGGAGGACTTATTTGTGGTACCTGGCTGAGGCATGCCCAAAGTTAGTTGGGAGCTTTTGGGTTTATGAATACTAAAGCAAAGAGAGGAGAGAATTCTTATAGCAGACTCTCAGTTAGAGCTTCTATCATAATATGTTATATGATATTCAATAGTTACATATAGTAACTCTTTTCATTACTTTAGCTTATCTAATAGTACTTTAAGGCTTAGAGTATTGTATTATTATATGTTGATTATACTTTATGAAATCTTATATTAATATGTATATGTTATGATATTATCTATGTATAACTATTAGGTAACTGGTTGTAGTAGTAGCCTTATATGTCATATGAAAGGTTATTAATTGGAAGAAAAACTAATTTATAATCTTTTATATGATATATGGCTCCTACCACAACTAGACCACCCCTTAGGACATGACACTTCTTATCAATATTAGTGATATAGATTTAGATCATGAATTCGATCAATGAAGTGCTTTGGCCATAAAAGGAAATAATAAGATTAATGAATGGCTGAAATATAAATTTAAAACATAACCTTTATTCACAAAGTTTTTGGATAAAATGGTTGTGAATCATCATTATGTTTTTCTTATGTCTATGTTTTAACCTTTATGAAACACCATGCCTTACATCATAATGCAAACTGCAAACTAGGATAAATGAAAACCATAGATATGCCTAAAAAATGGGAAAATATAGTTTTGGGGGAATTTGGAAGAAACTAAAACTAGTGTAAAGCATGATAAGTTCACCATCACTATTAATATATGCTAGTACAAAACTAATAAAAGAAGTATTTGTCATCAAAAAGGATCATCTAACTATTACTTCCACCTCTATGGAACTCTAATCGGAAGGGGCATAATATGATAAAGGAAAACAATGAAGAACAAGGATTTGGAAATGATGAAATTTAGGAAAGAAAAAAGATCATTTAAAAGCATGTTATGACTCAAACCCAATATTTACATACTATATAATGTTTTCATACAGTTCCCTAACCAACTATATATCCTCTTAATCCAAAATGGAGATCTTTGATTCATAGTTTATTTTTAGGTTCATAACTTTACTAACTAATTATAATTATTCATAATAACAAGTTGCACGTGTAGACCAACATTGGATCATTAATGTATCATATTTAACAAAATAGTTAATGTATCATATATTTAACAACAACAACACATCCATTAAATTAGGTACAAATTCAATCCATTATTGGATCGTTAACCATGGTGAATCAAATTTATACAAGAAACATAAGTAAAACAACATGAAAGCCCCAATTTATATCGATTTCTACAAATTTTGTACATGTTGATTCAAATTTCAAAGCCCCAATTTAAAAAAAATAATACCTCTTGGTGTCAAACCATGCCACATGCGTGACCAGAAGATAAACCAAGATAGAGCTGGAGGGGGGCTACTTGTGTTTGGACTTGACATATAGAGAATGAGAGGAGTGACAAGAGAGAGACCTAAGACTAAGAGAGATGAGAGTTGATTTTCTATTTGAGGTCAAAGTGTAAAGTTTAGGCTTAGGGTAGTGTAGGATGTCGGCATGTGTCTTTTTTTTTTTTTTAAGTAAATTAGTAGTTTAGTTTGGTTTACTAAACTATAAATCAGTTGGTCGACACCAAACCGAACCATGAATTGAACCTATTGAAAAAGAACCTATTTTCCTATTCAGTTTAGTCTGGTTTACAGTTCATGATATTTTTGCCTACCCCTAATTTTGGGACTTACATTTGATATCAAAGCTTAGCTCTTGATTATTTAGAGTTTAAAGATTCACGGCAAAAAATAGTATATCTATTGCTACAAATTAAGCTCCTTATTTCTATGGCGCTAACTTTGCTTACTAGAAATACATGATGAAACTTATGTCAGGGAAACTACCCTTGACTCATAGGAAAAAATTGAGTTTGGAGACATCAAAATTACCATCGATGGAGATCCATTGCTTATAGAGGATGAGAAGAGAAAGATTGAGAAGAATAATCAGGCTAAAAATTTGTTGTTAATAACAATAGCTCCATTTGAATACTATCTTATTTCTTCTTGCAAGATTGCAAAAGACATTTGAGATACCTTAAGTGAAACTCACAAAGGAACCACAATAATCAAAGACACTTGAATTAATTTGTTACTTCAACAATATGAATTGTTTAAGTTTTAATCAATTGAAAAAATACATGATGTGTTTAATTGTTTTACCGCAATTACCAACGAATTGGCTTTACTAGGTAAAAGGATTGATGATTTTGACCTCATCCAAAAGATGCTTAGGATATTGCCTAGGTTTTGAGATGCTAAAAAGACAACAATTGAAAAAGCTCAAGATTTGTGTAAGCCAACTGAGGGGAAAGCTACTTACTTATGAATCTCATATCAAGCAAGGGTATGCATTAGAGAGTAGTAAGAAGACAATTGCATTTAAAGCTTAAGAAGCTGATTCAGAAACTGAATCAGAGATAGATTTAGAAATAGATGATGATGAGGACATAACCTTGTTGGCTAAGAGGCTCAACAGAATACTCAAGAAAAAGGGTATGAAAAAGTTTTTCAATAAACATTTTTCTTCTAATAGTTTAAAATATGACGTAGGGAAGAGTTACAAAGAAAAGAAATGAAAAGAAAGAGAAAAAAAAGGAATTAGTATGTTACAAGTGCAAAAAGCTTAGGCTCATCAAGTATAAATGTTCAGTATTACTTAAGAAACTGAAAAAGTATAAGAAGAAACAGAAGGTTTTACTAGCCACTTAGAGTGACATAGAAGAATCTAAGACAAATTCAAAGACAAAAGAAGAGGCTAATATGTATCTCATGGCTATCTTTGAGGTAAATTCTGACTCTGCTAATAATGACATACTTGAAAGGGTATATAAGCAGATTAAGAGTCTTTTAAAAGCACTTGAAAAGACTAATTCAAATTAAATAAACAAGATGATGAAATTAAAGCATTAAAGAATGAGAAGGATGCATTGTTACAAACAAATTCACTATCGGTTAATGAGAATGATATATTAAAAAATGATATTGAAGTTCTACAAATAGATAATGAAAATTTAAGGGTAATTTAAGATAGCTTAGAAAAGGAAAATCCAATTTTAAAGAGGAAATTAAGGAACTGAAAGTTAGAATTGATGATTTATCTTATAAAATTGATAGAATGTTTAACAAGTTTAATGAAAGTAACAAGAAATTGCAATTGCTATTGCTATTGTCATCATAAAGGGTAGTTAATTTTAAAAATGGACTTGGCTATGAACATGAAGAATCTTCTATATTAGTTAATAAAACTGTATTTGTAAAAGGTAAAGAAATAGTTAGTGTTGAATTTGTCGACTATAATAATTTGCATGTGAAAGCTAAGTTTATTGTGCAAGGCAACAAGTACAATAAAAGATACTCTAGCAAAAATAACAAGTATCCAATTAAAGGATACATCAGAGACAAATTCAAAGGCTACTCAAGCTAAAATCTAAATAACCAAGTAATTCATAGGTATAGACCAACTGATTCTTATGTGTGCTTCATTTGTTGACATAGTCATATTGAAAAGTTTTGCTTATATAAAATGAATAAGCTCAGTACTTAACAAGCTAGATCTCTAAAAAATATGAGCCTAAATTTTGGTGGACTCAAGCTAATTTGGGTTCCAAAAAGGACTTAACCTTATTTTGATAATTGCAAGAACATGGAGCAAGATTGAAAGGAATGTGGTACCAGGTGTTTATGTCATATGTTGGGTAGTTACATTAAGTTTAGACGCAATGGTAAGAGAAAAATCATCACAATTGGTAACATTGGCATACCCTTCCCCCCTATACTATAGAGAATTTGTATTTAGTTAGAGGCTTAAAACACAATTTATTAAGTGTTAGCCAATTGTGTGATAAGGGTTATAAAATGGTGTTTAACCAAAATAAAGTACAGGTTTATTATAAAACTGGTCTTATATTATTTGAAGGATTTTGTAAGAAAAATATATATTTTATTAAACTTGCAAAAGTGGAAACTGAAAGTTGTTTTCTATTTATGTCTGATAATGTATTCTTATAGCATAAGAAACTAGGACATGCTAACTTTAGTCAATTGGATAATTTGTCTAAAGATAATCTAGTTCATGGTTTGCCTAAAATGAATATAAAAGATGATATTCGTTATGCTACTTGAATTAAAAATAAGATGAGTGTTGTCTTACATAAGTCTAAACATGTTATTTCAACAAAAAGACCTTTAGAACTTTTACATCTTGATTTTTATGGTTCCATATGTATATTGAGTTTATGTGGCAATAAGTATGGCCTAGCCATAGTAGATGACTTTTCTTGATATATTAGGGATCAGTTTCTATGTTATAAGAGTGATGCTTTTTCTGCTTTCAAAAAGTTTTCAAAACCAATTCAAAATGAAAAAGGCTTTTCCATCATTAGTTTATGAACAAATCGTGAAAAAGAGTTTAAAAACGATGATTTTACAAAGTTTTGTGATCAAAACGGCATCACTCATAATTTTTCAACCACATATACTCTATAACAAAACAGAGTAATAGAACATAAAAACATAACAATCCAAGAAATGACATGAACCTTATTAAATGAAAGTTACGTAGAATAATATTTTTAGGCCAAAGCAATCTCAATATCATGTTACATCATTAATTGTGTCTATATATGACCATTTACCAAGAAAATGACATATGAGTTATACAAAGATAGAAAACCAACAATATCTTATTTTTAGGTATTTGGTTCTACAAGTTACATTAAGAAATTGGGTTTATATCTTGGTAAGTTTGAGGAATGTGTGGATGAAAGCATATTTTTAGGATACTCTTTAAATAGTAAAACATATCATGTGTTTAACAAAGTTACTAGAATTTTAGAGGAATCCATAAATGCAAAATGTATGGATGAGATCAAAGTAGATGATTTTGATGTTGACTTACAAATGAAAGCTACAGGTAGTAAGAAAATGTACAACAAGGTTAGATTGATACATTTAGAGAACCTAAAGCTAAAAGCTCATCAAAACCAAAGTCAAAAGCAAATTCATATGCTAAATAAGAAGTTCGCTAAGTAACATCTAAACCTTATGGAGCAATTAGATTTAAGACTTACCATCTACCTGAACGAGTAACCGGTGATATCTATTTTGGAGTCACAACAAGAGCTAGTTTGAGAAACATAGAAAATTATTTTGCTTTATTATCTGAGTTTAAGCCTAACACTAGCGATGAAGTATTAGCTAATAATAGTTGGATAAATGCTATGCAAAAAGAATTAACTTAGTTTCAAAGAAATCATATACAAACACCTGTTTCTAAGCTTAAAGATTAGTATTTAAAAACAAGTTAGATAAGCATGATAAAATAGTAAGAAATAAGGCTAGATTGGTAGCTAAAGGCTACTCATAAGAAGAGAGAATTAATTTCAATGAGACATATGCACTAGTTGCTAGGTTAGAGGCAATTAGGAATTTGCTTACTTTTGTATGTTATAAAGGCTTTAAGTTGTTCCAAATTGATGTTAAAAGTGCCTTTTTAATCAGTTATATTAAGGGAGAGGTCTACATAGAACAACCTCCAAGGTTTGACGATTCGTTTAAAGAAAATTATGTGTATAAATTAAGGAAAGCCTTGTATACATTAAAACAAGCTCTTAGAGCTTGATATGAAAGACTTAGTGATTTTCTAATTAAAAATAGATTCTAAAAAGGAAAGGTAAATACAACCTTGTTCTTAAAACACTAAGACAATGATTTATTAATAGTTCATATATATGCTAATAATATTATTTTGAATCTACTAATTAGTCATTTTGCAAGGAGTTTTCTAAGCTTACATAAGTTGAGTTCAAGATGTCTCTAATGGACGAGTTAAACTTCTATCTCGGACTCTAAATAAAACAAACAGGTGATGGGATCTTTGCATACCAAGAAAAGTACACGAAACAAATCCTAAAGAAATTTGGAATGGAAAGTGTTAAAGGAACTATTACACCCATGTCCGCTTCAACTAGGTTAGACCCTAATGATATAGGTAAGAAGATTAATGAAAAATTAGATAGAAGTCTGATTAGTTCATTATTATATTTGACTGCATAACAACCAGACATATTGTTTACTATATGTATTATACACGTTTCCAATTTAAACCAACTAAAATATACTTATTAGTTGTGAAAAGGATTTTCAAATATATATCTTGTTTAGCTAAGTTAGGAATCTATTACCCAAAAAATTAAAACTTTGATTTGATTAGTTACTTAGATGTTGATTACGCTAGCTGCAAGATAGATAGAAAAAGCACCTTAGGTACTTACTAATTTTTAGGAGATAAGTTGCTTTTTTGGTCTTCTAAGAAGTAAAACTCTATTACCCTATCCACAACTAAAGCTAAGTGTCTTTTAATTAGTAATTGTTGTGCTCAAATTTTGTGGATTAAACAACAATTATTTGACTATGAATTAAATTTTAAAAATACACCAATAATGTGATAATACAAGTGCAATCAATTTGACTAAAAATCTTATGCACCATTCTGGATCAACAAACATAGAAGTGAGACATCATTTCATATGTGATTATGCAAACAATGGTGATATTAGCATTGAATTTGTTCCTATAGACAATCAATTAGTTGATATCTTCACTAAGTTTCTAGATAAGACTAAGTTTGAATTTATAAGAAATGAAATGGGTGTTTGTTATCCATTTGCATAATTTTTTTATTAGTTAGCATTTTTATACAGTATCTTGTATTATATTCGCATTGTATATAATTTGAGTAATAATTTTTTATGTCATGTAATTGATATTGCAATTTTTTGTTTTATTGCATAGAATTTTGTTTTGGATATTTATTCATTTACTATACAAAATGCCTGTATATATGTGTTTATGCTAATTAATGTAAGGTAGTTAATTTAACTCATGTTATTGCATAGAATTTAGTTTAAAATATTACCCATTTATTATATATAAAATATTGTATAAGTTTTTTTGTATTTTAGTATAATTTAAAAATTATTTATATACTGCAGCTAAGTAAATTGCCTATAGTGAAAACTTCATAAAAATTAATTATAGTGTGTAAAGTTTAGTGTATTCACAAGATTTAAGAACCTAAAATTTTGAAACAATTAATTTTTAATTATTTCTCCCTACCGTACAGTTAACAAGCATTAACTAGGGGTCACTAATTTTCCCTCATGTCAATTAATTGTGCTTCATACAAATCCCTCACTTTTCATTTTTGCATGAGTTAATGTCACATCTAATAAGTAGACTTTATTTCTAATAGCCATATCTCTATTTCTTTCTAAATTACTCTTTGATCAATCTCCACTCTTCCACTTCTCAGCTTCACTAATGCATGATCAAGCTTCTAATCGCTTTAAATTTCAGTTTTATCTTCACTACAGATCACTTCTTCTCTTCTTTCTCTCTCTATTTTTCAATTTATTTCTCTACATTCATGAGCTTACATTAGTTATCTCACTCAACTATGTACCTAGAAAATCTTCAAGAATTGGCTAGAAGACTAAAAAGGATCCAAAGAATATGAAGGAAAATCCACATTCCTTAGTTGACAAACCATCTTATTCGGACTAAATTACCACTCCAAATCAAGAATGTCAAAACCTTAACCTTAACCCTAAAAACTTTTAATTAATGAACCTTAGCCCCATTATTGAGAAGGTTGAAGTTAGTACACAAGAAAAAGGAAAAACTGATGAGGGTTCAAGATCTTATAGCAAGAAAGTTGCTAAGACTAATGAGGAATTGGTGGAAGAAGAGATAGATGAGGAAGGTTCTAAAACTAAAAAGAAGGATGAAAAATCAAAGGCAAAATCAAAACCTCAAGCAAAAACTGATTGAGAGTTCAAACCAAAAACTATTAGAGAACAATTTAGGCAAATAATGGTTTAGAAGAAAAAGGTAAAACCTAGAATTGTTTTTGTTTCTTCGTCTAAACATAATCAACACATAGAACCCAACATTTCTTATTTAGATAATTTCAAAAAGAATGGATTCTACTAAAATGAGTTTTTAGATGTTCTTAGATGTAAGAACTTCTGACTATGGAGACTATTGTTTTTGGGGAGCTAATGTACAAATTTTATTAAATTTAGATGTGAATTAGAGGGATAAATGGGTGTCTATTATTCAATGGCAAAAATTAGTGATTACAAAAGAGGACATTCAAAAGTGTTTTAAATTGCCAAAATTGAATAATGACAAGGAGTTGATGAAGTAGACTAGAAAACAAGTTTTTGAGGAATTGAATAGTGGAGAGAGGATCTAGCCTAGAAAAGAAGTTAGTATTTCTAATTTCAAGTTAATAGTTATATGTTGCATAAGATGGTGATTAGTTGCACTCTTCCTAAGAAAAGAAGTATTACTAATATTTCGAAAGAAGATTCCATGGTGATTTTAGCAATGTTAAGGAAGAAAAAATTGGATGTTACAACTTAGATTATTAGGCATGCTTTCATGACTAAGAGAAAAAGACCCTACGAGAATCTCTTGTAGAAGTTTTTTGAATTCAAATAGATCAAAATTTCAAAAGTCACCAAAAAAGAAATTCCAATTAAAGTAATTGGTGATGCACATATTAACCATATGGGCAACAATGTAAGGAACAAGAATTGGTTCATAAATGATTGAGCTTTCTATGTACACAATAAGCATAAGAAAAATAGATTTCCTAGATTACTGTTCGAGGGGGGAGTTGTCAAAAGCAGTTTTAAAAGCAAATTCAATACTAGAAGAGAAGGCTAGCAAGGAAATTATGAGAGGGAAGAAAAAGAAGAGTAAAACAGAGTATGAGATCAAGACGAGGGTAAAATGGAAATTAAAGAAGGAAAATGGGTATTTGAATCAGAGGAGGATTTAAAAGAAGATTCAAAGATAGAAATCAGGAAAGGTCTTGGTGAAACTTCAACAAATGAGGGAACTTCAAGAAAGGAGGTAGAATATTTGATAGAAGTGAAGATGGACTTGTTATTGTCTAAATTGTAGGATACTCTCAAGGAGACTGTTGAAACCACACCCTCCAAACCTTCACCTTCAATCAACACACCACCTATTTCAATAACTCTTGAACCATCAATAGAAGCATAAGTTCCACCATCTAACACATAAACTCAAATTTAAGTTGACCAACCACCCTCACTTATACCACCAACTTCTCTACCTAACAAAACTCCATTGAGTATAGCTGACTAAACTCCGATTACTCAATCCTCTTTAACTCCACAAACTGATTCACCATTAACCTTATCAACCATTTCTAATATGGCAGCTTAGGAAACTACACCATAGGTTCCTCAATCCACCATCATCCAACTCTACAGGAAGGATTAAGAAGAGCTGTTCTAAGAAGAAAAAGAAATCAACTTAAAAATTGTTATTTTCTATATCTTTGATGTAATCTATATTAGTTTCTGATCAAGTTTGTTTAATTCTATTGGTACTTAAGGTCTGTTCTTAGTTCAAAGTCTATTATGTTAGTTTCTATTTATGTTCAAGTCTATTCTGATGTTTGAAGTTTGTTCCAAATTCAGAATCTGGGTTAGAATCACATTTAGAGACAATCTGATGTAATTAGTTTTCTGTTATTGAAAATATCAGTATTCTTGTTTCCCATTACATCTTTTCTCCATTTTCTTGATTATATTAGTTTTAGGGGGAGTAAAACCATATGATGATAAGGAAAAATACTGAATTATTGAATGCTCAAACAAAAGAATCAATGACTTAAACATAATCTGTTTTGGTGAACTAAAGCAGATCTAATAATCTTAAAAATTGAGTTTCTAAAAATTATTAAAATCCTTAGTAACATAGACTTTAAAAGTTTTTGGACAGCTGTTTCAAACTTATATGGCATGATACGCATTCACAAAACCTTACATGTAATTATTCCATATTTTTCTGATAAAGAGTTTTGTTATCATAAAAAAGGAGGAGAATGTTGAGTTTTCTTATCATTATTTTGATGATAACAAAAAGAAAGAAAGATGTTTAATTAGTTTGTTAAGTTTGTAGGCCCTTAAGCGAAGTTAAGTTTTTATTTAAGGTCTAATTTTGTAAATAAGAGATTATTTGAAAGACTAATTTAGAGACAATAGATAGAATTAGAAACTTACATAAGAATATAATTTATCCAATTTATTAGACTTTTAATTATTTGAAGGTCTAGCTTCATTTGTTGGATATGTTCAGGTAATATATCCAACACATTCCACTAAGTTGGATGTAAATCCATAAAGATCAAGGAGGATTAATTGAAATATTTTTAAAGACAAGTTTATTTGGACAAGTATTTTATGATAGTTGATAGATTTCTATTGGGATTATTTATGAAATAATTATCAAGTTTTGCACAAGATATTTGATGAATTTTCATGAAGATAAATGAAGGATTTTAAGGAATTTGAATTAGATTTTTATTGGAGCTCAGATCAAGCTAGATGTACGTAACAAATACTAGATAAGTATGAATCTTCTCTACTTTACTGCAAATTTTTATTTCGAACTCAAACTTCTAGAAATAAATTACAAATTTAATTTAAGTCAACATGTTACAAAGTATTCGTGTAAGGTTGTAGCATGGAATGACAAAACAATCAAAATTTTGAATTTCAAGTTTTCTTATGCTAAAGATAAGCTCTTGAATTGTAGGGGTTCATAAAACAAAGGGAATTTGAACTTTCAAAGTTTTCTAGAAGGTTACATGAGTCGTAACAAAGTTTATATAGAAGAGCAAGAGCTAATTATTGAAGCAACAGTCCAACGTTCAAGAAAAATTCAAATAAAGGAGATTTAGCTTCCAAAAATTAAGGAACAAATTCTATAATGGCTAGATCAAGATAATTCAAGATGTTTTCAAGTCTTGTCAAAAAATTCTCCAAGATATTAGCAAAAGAGACATTACATCTAAAGATTATATATTCAAGATAATTCAAATTTTCAAGATACACTGATGTACAACTTTTTACTATAATCTTTATTCTCGAAAGAATTCAAAGACATATTCAAAAGCTAGATCAAAGAAAACATTGTTTACTATATTTTCATATTCTATTTTCCTTTAGTGCTTATATTTCAAGGATCATTATATTTAGTCCTTATTTTCTTTATAAATCTTATTTTTCGAATAATAAGTTTTGTGTTAGAAGAAAGATACACTATTATATAGATATGTGAATAGGGAAGGCTAACCTAGTGAGATAAAGTAGAATATTTGTATTTGTTTCTCTCTTGATTGGATTATTGGAAAGCGAATAGTGGAACGACACCCATGTGGAATACCAAGTCTCCGGCATGGAGTTGGAAGAATACAATATGTCACGCCCCGAAGCGGCAGAGTCATAACAGTCCCGCCGTGTAAACCATCCTAAGATAGAAGTTGGCCTTACAACCGCTATCTTAGACTTGATCTACATAAGGTGTCCATGACTAACCCGCTTTGAAGTAAACAGTTTATAATTTAGATAAAGCATTTACCTAAGAAAGTGAGAAAATTTATATATATATACTATAAATTCAGTTATTACATTATTCAAAAATGAAAAATTCTAATTAAAACAAAACTTAGACCTTAAGAATATATGTTCGTTCTTCAATATTTTTCCTCACTCCACAGGATCCAGCAATTGCTAGCTTCAGAGTAGTTGTTGCCGCTTCTTATCCAACACCTGCACAACATCTATAGGGATGTGAGCAACCACAGCTTAGTAAGTTAAGACGGAGGACTTAAAACTATACCATACACACAACAAGGTTTTCAATCATTTATTAGGTGCAATGCATGTGCAAGCAAATGCTATTGCATGATGTTGTCTGACCTGTCATGAAATTAGAGAAATTGTGCCCACTCTAATCCGGGTTGAGGAGTTGCCATTAATGCAACAGCTCACGACCAAACCCAGGCTTGTGCAATGGAGACCTCACTCCTCCCGCGACTACCTTCGAACCACTGACTTCACCCTCGCTGCGACCTCCTCTCCTGTCACTTAGTTCGGCTAAGGATGAAGAAGGGATCATTTTGCAATCTTGCGCTGTCCCTTTCGAAGGGGTCGGTATTTGGCCAGAGAGTCCTAAGTTCCCCAAACGGGTTGCCATGCATGTCCGATTATGATTACTGGTCGTATCTTTGATTAAGTCCAATTTAGGGTGATCAATCATTTCATATAAATCATATAATACATGCTAGAGTATCAAACAGAATCATAGCATCACCCATAATCAAGCACATGCACACATCTAACTATCTAACAAGCACAACTAAGCATAATCTTAAGCCTCCAAAATACAGCATCGTATAAATCCCAACTTACCTTGACTCCTCGCTCACTCACTCGAGGTCCGATTTGCTCAAGCCATCGCCAATCATCCCTATAATACAAATGAGGTTTCAGCTTTTCATATAACTATTATAGGTTCATTTTATCCTATAACGCTTATTGTTAGGTTTTGTTTAGGGTTTAATATGCTTAATTATCTAGGTCTTAATTCTTTTATAATTATTCTAGGTTTGGGGTTAGGTTCGGGTTTGGTTTCTGCATCGGTTTTTAAATTAGGTTCTAGTTCGATTTCTAAGTAATGTTTTATATTCCAATCCTAAAAATTCGTTTCAACCCATAATGTGAAATTAATCATATTACTTCCCAATCTCCTAAATACCATCATTACCCCTAGTCAGTATTTATTTTACTCAATATATTTAAATCCGTATTAGTGTACCGAATTCACTCCTAATATGAAAAATTTTTACATTTTTCATATAATTCCATAAATTCAAGTTTTCTATCAGATTTATTGTATATTTTTATTATTATCAAAATATCAATTTTTATTATAATATTTTTTATTTATTATATTTCTAAAAATTACCTATTATGTATTATTACCTTTTATATATATAATATACTTCTAATATTTCTATCACTCTAATTATCATCTCTAA